>JAHQIW010000884.1:0-58065 GCA_019055375.1 Parelaphostrongylus tenuis | reverse complement strand
TCACTTCATAAGAGAAACTCGCCAAAACTGAATTTCACTGCACTAGCATGAAACACTTTTGAAATACTAGTCGCTCTGATGACCTGACCACTAGTTGCTCAATTGAAGACCAACCGTGCGACATCAATATAGACTGCGAATGTCCTCTCGCCTAAAAGAAACAATCTCATTCCACTTGTGATTAGGGGCGTTCTTCCCTGCAGTACGTGTTTGGTTTTGATTTCCATTTTCTCCAATTTCTGAAGTTTTGCTTATCAGTAGACTTTCAACAATCGCTCGACTACTCAAACTCTTTGAAATTGTAGGCGAATTTGTTAAAATGTTATTTAATGGAGCATCTCTAAACCGTTGTGAGAGTAAAAAGATTGATTATGTCCCACAAACGAAGTAGTTAGACTGTCGTCTAAAGAGCATAGCAAGCTTACTTCGTATTAAAGGATAAGAAATAAAGCCCTAGAGTTTATCAGATCTTGATCGTGTGAAATTTAAGAATTTATAGTTTGTAGTCAAGTTAGGAGGAGATCTTATGCCTTGTGAGATCCTGACGAACTACCCTGTTTGTATTTTCTCTTGACAAAAAGGCTAAAAATTTTGTATATAAAATTTTTATGGTGGCGTAACGTCTCAATGTCCTCTTTTCTGTTGGAGTGTTCGACACTTCAACTTCGCTCATGTTTCATGGTCTTGCTATATGATCTTTGAGTCGCTCAAATTAAATTCAATATGGTGGAGTGTGTTTGGTAAAATCCTAGTTGGATCGCTAGTTTGTTTTTGTAATATGCAGATTTCAAGGGCCTGTGACCGAGGGGGTAATTTGCTCGGACCGTGCTCGATCGTACTGAACCCCCACCGTCCCATACTCTGGCGGTGGATCAACAACGAAGTGTCTTGGGAATACGCTTCAGTCTGGCTATTCTCGAGACTGCAATGAGATGTGCTCGTACTATCTTTCAAGAAGATGGATCCTCATGCAAACAGGAGTGCGAATGGGATGTGCAAAAGTACTTGCGGGCCCGCACAGTTGCAAAAACAGTGTATACTGATGAAATAAAGTTGAATATATTAATAATGTGCAGATGCTAGACGCCTATGTATAGCAGCACTGATCTCATTTGAATTCAGAAAGTGAATATCTGGACATTTTTCCGCTTCTTTCATGAGTTTCCTCAACAATTTCGTATTCTAATATATGTGGTAGCATACTAAGCAACTGCAATCTAACTCATTGTTTCACATCTACAATATAGATATCAATAAAGTGTTTTGTAAAAAGTTCTGTTATACTTCATTCTGTTGATTTTGATTCTAATCTATTTTTGTTATCAACGCTGACAATATTGTTGAAATTTTTTGCTTGTTTTTGATCTTGAATCTGTTTCCATTTATTTGCCTTTTTTTCAGTTTTGCTTAAGTTACGAATCGTGAAAATCAACGAATTGCAGCAATTGAGTTGCACAAGATGTTCGCACACGTTTTTCTTCGCCGCGGTGAGATCTGTGCAATTCAACTATGTGATTCGCTGTTTTTCACGAATAAGCATAGCTTAAGCTCAACTGAAAAAAGGCAAATGAATGAAACACATTCCAGATCAAATTAAACAAAGAATTCAATAAAATTATCAGCGCTGATAACCAAAATATATTAATGCCAACTCAGCAGAATGAAGACTGTCAGAACTTTTTGCGCGTCTTGCATAACTTCGATGATTATATTGGGTTCTAGCTATTTTGAACCATATTAGTGAAAGAAATTATTTGAAAATTACTGATTGGGAAATAGGGAATGAGTTCTGCTTTGAGATTACTTATATTTCAATAAATTTATAGCACCTACCACTTGGCACGTGTC
This sequence comes from Parelaphostrongylus tenuis, assembly GCA_019055375.1. Classification (NCBI taxonomy): domain Eukaryota; kingdom Metazoa; phylum Nematoda; class Chromadorea; order Rhabditida; family Metastrongylidae; genus Parelaphostrongylus; species Parelaphostrongylus tenuis. Next base: position 56,217 of record JAHQIW010000884.1, on the reverse strand, counting down.
TAAATTTTATAATCTCTCAGAAATCCACCTATACATGCATACATTGATATATAGATTGAAGATAATGTTCTGTTCTCAAACAAAAGCTTCTAAAAGAGAATTTTCTAATGGACAAAGGATTTTCACTAGACTTTTAGTGATTATTCAGAAGTTCAAATCTCGGAGAATTCAAGAATGTGCATGTGTTTTAAAAAGGTCCTTTTAGAGCGGTGTCAGTGCAAACAACATTGTGCTCTTCACGACTCCGCAATATCGTGTTTACATTTCGCTGGACAGAGCTCTTTCCCTGAACTATTGCTAACCATTAGATAGCCTAAATTTAGGATTTTAAAGTACATTTGATTCATAGAAAAACCTTCTTTCAGCGCACAGAAAATAGATTTGTGTTCCACACACGTGTAGTTCTCGTAGGACAAAGCTCTTACGTCAGAGTATTAGTGATATTCGAGAGCGTGAATCTTGATGATGCAACATTGTGATTGCTTTCTAAAAACACCTTTTTACTGCACTGCGGCAGAGAAAATAAGGTTGAGTTTCCAAGGCCGTGCATTGCTGGTCGTTTAGGATGCGGATGTGGTTGCGCTTCGATAGCGTTGCTCGAATCACACGTGTCGCGTTATTTTTGCTATTGTATTTAGAATTTTTTCTCTCCGCTTCAACCAAAAATTCTAAAATAAAACGAATCTTTCTGTTACTACAGGATTTCCTCTACTTGTTCAAATGCTTTCTGTACATAGGCTTAGGCTGCTCGGGCTTAGGATTGCTGGCGGCTCTCAATTAACAAAATAAAATAAAAATAAAAATACTAAATTCAAAATAATAGAACAATAATTCTTCCACAACTCAAACATAAAAATTCTACATTCACAAAGCGAAGAAAAAATTTGCGAAAAAGAACGAAAATCCACTGATAACGCGCAACGCGCGTGAAACAGTTTTACTGTCCTGCTGCAGCGCTTAAAAAGGCCTTTCCAGAAAGCAAGTATCTTTTGTGACTTTCCAGATTTGTGCTATCTAATGAATGGTAGTAGTTTGAGGGAAAAGCTTTGTTCAGCGAAATAGATGTGCTATATCAAGAGACACGTGTGTAACATATTTTTATAATAACTGCCACAGCGCCACAAGAAGGGTGTACTTTAGTAGTCAAATATATTTTCGAATTTTCTAAGATTTCACCCTTCACTGATTACCTAAGTTTCAATGAGAAATCTTTATCCATCAAAAGAGGTCTTTTCAATTATTTGTGTCCGATAGCAAAATAGTACTAAATATGCATGTATTAGCGTTTATGTTTTGTGCAATGAAAACAACAACTATTAGGAGTCCTTGCCTGCTTATACAGCAATGCAACGAGATTTGGCAATGGCAATCGCACTTTTTCTAGGTTAGGAAGAGTTTGTATTTGTTTTTTTCAAACCAAAAAAATGATCGCGTATACCAAATTTTCACTTGAGAGTATAATCTGTGATATTACGCTGCACGTTTAGATATTGACGAATTTTTTTAAGTGGTCAGTAATTACCACAAGAATCTTTGTGAAAAGTAGTCGTATACATTTCTATCAAGCCATCCATTTCTTAAGGAATCTTTGATCTGCGCATAATTTGCCAAAATCGAGAAAAGTTTCGAGAACTTTAAGAAATATTATTAGAGGGGTTTTTTCTGTTAGACAGTAACATATGAACAAACTATCCCTTTTCTGGACAAAAACTTTTCATTAAGTGCTAGTAATCATTATAAAGTCTAATTCAAACCACTGCACTACGTGCTCGTCTTTTGAAAAGTCTTTTTCTACAGCGCTGCTGCATTCAAAATGAAATTATGTTCAAAACCCACTACGCTTTTATTAGTACTTCGTTGGAAGGGCGAAAAACATAAAAACGTGTAAAGGAATTTTTGTAGCATCTGAATTGTATGTTTTATCTGGAGTTTCCTTCAAAATGGAGAAAAATTCCTATATCTGAGTCAAACCTGTACGATTTATCGATCGCGCTATCGATCTACGCCCAGCACACACTAGCCGACAAGCAAATAAGCCGCTGTGTGGAACTTGATCTTATTTACCCTGCTACACTGCAGTGAAATGGTATTTTCAGAAAATAAGCACAGCGTTGGAATCGACCAAACTTAAGCTATCGAGTGGCCCATAATTTGAGGAAGGAGATCTGTCTTGCGAGAAATATACGTGCGTGCCTTTCATAAGGTCTTTTATTGGCCTTTACAGTACAATACATGTGTTTCAGCCTTGCAACCTCGGCATTTAACGATGCCTTTCGTTTAGGCCAATCCCTATCGGAGAGAGCTCTTTTACATGAAGCAATCGCCAAAATATATGCCACACCGCTGCGTGCAAAGTAAAAAGTCATTTCACACACTGCAGAGGTAAAATATCACTCCATGTCCAGTGACATGATCACCAAAGTTTGCAGTGATCAACAGTCAATTTCTCAAAGCTGATATTTTTGATGAATGAAAGCACGAATATTTTTTTCTTACCAGTAGAAGTAACAGTACCCAGTAGAAAGGCTTTCTTAAGAAACGAACACGTATTGCAGTAGGTCGAGATTTTAGCTTTCGAATGATTGCTAACAGTCTAATGAAAAATTCTTGTTTAGCAAAAAGGTTACTTGATCATTTGTTTCCGTCTAACAGAAAAGAATCGGAAAATGTACTGGTAGATATTTCAAAGTGCTAAAATTTGCCTTAAATATGACCTTATTACTGTAGTTATTTGGTTAATTTTATTCAGATAAAAATTAGAATTATTTTACACTTTGTTAGACGTTCTCAGACAGTGTTTTGGTAGTCAAAATAGATAGTGTACTTTCTAGACATATATAAAAAGATTGATTAGCGTTGATAAATGAGGTATGAAAAATCTTGATCGGTAAGATAAGATAATTTCCGAAAAGCTCATGATCGTCGTTGGTGGTGATCAGCTCATGTCTGGTAATTAGCAAAATTTCCGACTTATTAATGAATCAAGTAGTTGCACAGACGGGCAGCACAGTGGTAATATTCAATACGGCATTAGTTCGAAACTCGCACCGGGTCAGTCGACACTTCAGCATTGCAAAAGTTGCGTCAGACTTTGGGAAAGGATCTTTCCAGCCCATTAAAAATGGCGTCTGCTCGTAATGCAGACCATATGCGTCCTAGAACGCCGATCAATTACACTGTGAGTCGACTCAATTAATATTGGACATTCAAAAGATTCAATGAAGAAATTTTTGAGCAATTTCTATACTTTCACGCTAGTCGGAAGACTTTTGAGGCTGATTTATGCGACAAAACGACCGAAATGAAGAAGTGTTGGGAACGGGTCAATATGTAATTCCAGGTCAAAAAACTAAAAAATAAGAATAAAAAGTTTGCCGCGTAGCATATCACGGGCATCGCAGGAAATTGCGGATACACAAAGACAGTGCTGATTTAGATGGCTTACAGTTCACACTAAAGGAGCGGGTTGGAAAAAAGTGGGATATCATGACGAATTTCCGAAGTTTCTGCGATGCTAAGATGGTTCATCTTTTTAGTTCGAGCAGTCTGTAATAGTTTCGTATCTTCTCGCTTCCTTGCAGCAGTCGCGGCTTGAAGCAATTAATTCGTGCACAGACTTGCTCCTGCTTGAAAAAGGTCATCTTCTTCTAATGTTAACAAACTAAGTGTTAGTCAAGTGGTATATTTCCTGGAATCTCAAGATAACTTCTTTAGTTGGTACCACGGTTTTCATAAGGAAGAATCGCTAATTTCAATAGCTCTGAGAATATTTGAAGTTTTTCGAGGTTAATACGTCAGCGGTTTGAGTGCGTTTCGGCGATAATACCTGCTTCATGACAGCCACACGTCTTAGAGTGAATCCTTCTTCAAATAAGGGAGAGACGCTCTTGGTAATAGCACATAATTATGGTTATCACCATTTTTTCCAGTGGATTTCTTTTGGCTGATAGTCACTATCAAGACGTTTCCTTCCGTTCGACTGTTTGCAAACCTCGCTATAAACATTCAGCATAATCCGTGAGAAGGAATTAGAGCCATTCGCGCTTGAAGCTGATGATACTGCCGAAACGCAGTAAGCCACTGACGTACCGACCTCGAAAAGGCTTCAAACGTTCTCACGGACTATACTGAATGATTATAACGAGGCTTAAAAACTGTCTATTGGAAGATAATGAACACAATTTCATTTTCCTTGCTACAACGCTGTAAGAAGGCCATTCTAAAAAACAAGCACATTATTGAACTATCAGAAATTTATGTTATATAATAGTTAGTCATGGTTTTAGAGAAGAGCGGTGTCCAGCGAAATATAAGTGCGATAATGTACGACCCTGGAACATAAGTTTATTTTTACCGTTACAGCGCTGAAAAAGACTCTTCTGAAAAACAAGTAATTTTTTCGATTTTTCTGAAAATTAAGCTTTCGAATGATTATTAATAGTTAAGTGGAAAATTTTTGCGCAACAGAATAGGTTGCTTCAAATATCACGATGGTTAACGGATCGGCAAAAGGTTAAAGGATAAAACTTTCGCCGTTGATCAATCCCTGAGAAATGGACCATGTCTTCAATTTGTCTTCAATTTTCAACTTCGTTCAAGGCTATTGAATGCATATTTTGGCTTCAGAATGACTGGCCGTAGCCATTCGCTGTATGGAGTCACTGCTGCATATCCTCCCAGGCAAGTCTGCGACCAGTTCGGCACCAATTGGCTGACCTCGGAGGGATGGATGGTCTGGTGAACCATGGGCGCACGATCTAACCATCGACCTTGTGTGCGATACAGGCACATCTAACCACTGCTCCATAAGCGCTGATTACGGATAAGTATGAAGGAAAATATGATGCTCTTCGTTTCGAAAAAAAAAATAAACTCAAGAGATGGCCGGAAATTTTATTGAGATTGGCCGTCAGTATTATTATTAGATATTATCGTAACTGTAAATATATGCTAAGAAATTAAGGAATAAAAATAGTTTATCACTGCCTTGCTTCACTAGTTTTCCACGATGACGGCATGTACGATTGCCAAGACCAATTATTTTTCATTTCGGCACTGTTCAATAGCTTATAGTTTTTACTTGATAAGCCAGAAGACAATGTCGTTTAATATAATGTTTTTGAACTGCTGACGTTTCGGAGGATTTCGTTTTCTTAAGAGCCTGGCGAGATCAATCTGCCCACAATTCAGCCAAACATCTCCATTGCTGCGGCAAAAAGAAAATCTTCAAATCTAAATTTCGATCGCATAATACAGAGCAACTTTTCCATCAGTCACTGTTTTGTATGAATTTTTACTAAATTGTCCAAGTGATGATCAACCATTCAAAGTTCATATAGACTCTCAAAGCGCCTCTCACATACTCTCAAACACACATTCGAGTACTACTCGTATATATTACCCTTTTATTTCAATCTTGCATGAGGTCGGTATGTCTATTTCAAAGTTGATCGCTGACATTCGGCAACTTTGACATCTTTGGTGACCGTTTTGACTTACACAAAGCAAAACGCCTTTGAAATAAAGGCGAAATCGCCGAAACTTCGCCGATCGATCTTCGAAGACGATATACCAACCTTACGCAAGCCTCAAACGAGAGGGCAGTTTTTTTAATTTATATACCGAGGTTTAGTGAAAGTGGATCTGCCGGATTATAGATTGTGTTAATTCACGCGTGACAAGGAGCCATTTTCCCTGCACTTCTGTGTTCAACAGACTGTAAGCAGATGCTGACATCTGTGAAGCCGATCAGGCTCGCAGCTGGAGTTTTTTACTTTGTTCCATCTTCAAACAAACGTCCATCTGGGCTTAAGTTTTTATCAACCATAGACTTGTACCATTTTTAAAACAGTGTTAGCGTAGCCGATAGCATCTCAGTGTAACAAAGAAAGTAGCAATAACTCCAATGTTAGTCGGCCTGTAATCCCAACCATACACAGTCAGTGTTCAGGGTGCTTTACCAAATTCAAAATCGTCTCTCGATGTGCGCTTTGTCTACTATGTCATAGCCGTATAAAGCTAATTGGCCTTACTCGTGCAATTCTGCCATAAAATTCGTTGATGACGGAGTCTGGGCTCCTGTTACTGTACTGGTGAACCAAATATCAAGCAATCCCCAAGTTACCAACCACTGCGCTCCATCCTGAATTTATGGTATTTATCCAACATGTTTCAAGATTCAACGTGCTGAGATTTTATATTCCTATGCAAAGATGGTGATTTCAGCTTCAAAGTCTTCACCATAAAGAATCTGTGTCCTGTGTGCACCAACTGAGATATCTGACTTGAAGTAATTCCCAAGACCGACTATCGATTAACCTCGGCATGGTAGGAATAGATTACTGGTTTTTCTGTTGAGCAGTCCCGATGTGTTAAATAAAGTATTGTTCTCCATTTTTCTGCTGAGGTAATGGAGGCTTTAGACTGAAAGATTCATAATTCATTTTGGCCTTTCCAGGCTCTAAAGATGGCGAACCTCGCCGAAACGAATTCACCACGAATGTTGTATTATTTATGCTCCATTACTTCACTGTATTGTACTGCATCACTAGCACTCAATAATTACTAAATTCAAGACCTCGAAACTGCTTATCAGAAAAGATTACTGATCTATTTGACTTGAGGTTGCCGATTGAGTGCTCTTTCAAACGAGCTTAAAGCGGTCTACCGAATCGGCCAATTTATTCGCCCCTCATATTTCATTGAAAACTAGTTTAACTGTGCACGAACTCATGCAATCCCTACCCTTAGGGCATATTATGCAGTTTTGCGTTGTACATAGACGGTCGTACCATTGGTTGCAAACTGACTCCTCAGAGTATTAGGGTAGTAGCTTAATCACTGTCACCAATATTTCATTTCTCTAAATTATTCTCTATCAAGCATTGTTTATAGCCATATTTATTTCTTTTCAAGAAAAGGATAGGATAACGGGACTCTATCTACGCTGGTAATTTGTCTACACTTTCGTAAGCATCAACAACAGCTAATTATATTGCTTATTTTTGACCTAGGATTTTGAACAGTTCTACACAAGCCGCAGGAAAGTCGATTAGGAGGTGCACTGGCAATTTATATGAAGTCTGTATGGCTGGTGCTCACTCGGACACCTTAGTGGAAGACTCATAGAAAGCTGTGGGTGTGTAGAAAAGTTGCTTGGCTTTTAACGCGATTAGAAACTAAGGTTGGTACTTCTTCTCTTAAGCGATAGAGATGTTTGGCTGACTAAATTGTAAACTACCTGCTCTTTCCGGCTTCTGAACATGATGAACCTTGCCAGCGTAAGCTGTTCAATTTTTTCATTATGACAGCATTGTATTTTGATTTATCAGAAAAAAACAAATTGGTGACATATGTATTTGATGGAGAAAACAGTGTTAAAAACAAACGACTAGACTAAGCAACTTCTCCGACATGTGTTCTCAATTCGCTCGCTTTTGACGAAATTTCGGCAAGCAAAAATGCTATGAAAGCTATAAAAGATTTCTCGCCTTGAGTATCAAAAAGCGGTTTTATAAATTAATTTAAAAGAATGAGAGGACTGAGGATAAGCGAGATGGACTTTGATTCGATGAAAATTCAATAAACAAATAATATCAGATTTTTCTACAGAAAAACATAAATGAAATTAACATGAAAGATAATTTTGAGAACAGACAACTAGTAAGAATAATACGTAGTTACATGCAGTTCATTATCAGTCTGTGTTCCTGATTATCGTCAAGTAACTTGATTACATAGCAAAAGAGCCCCACGTGACTTCTGTCATACTCCACTTGCGTGACAATTCATGAGCATAATTCTGGTAGAAGCATTTATTCTTTTTGTTTTTTCATTGCAAAAAATGGAGTTTACAGGGCTCTTGGAAAAAAGTTCATTCTTCGTTAGGCATGAAGACAGCCGATACTGACATTTGCAGCTGGAGAAACCCTTTTGAGCAACGAACCCGTTGGGCACCCTCAACTATGGCGTGAAGTTCATGGGCAAGAAGAAATTCTTAGTAGAAGAAAGAAATTCAGCTTGTTTTCCTAGTCGCATATGATTAAAATCACCTCTTTTCTTTGTGCAGAGACACCTTTCATCAACGAAAATCGACGACAAGATAATGGGCTATTTTCTTATAAAACTACGTTATGCCATGGGATTTGCTTTCCGCTCTCTGCAGCATTGAAACAAAAGCAAAAGAGAAAGTGATCGCAGTACGATCTTGAAAAATCATCGTCAAAATGAGGATATCTAGAAATAATTCGACGACAATCACGACGAGTTTAGGGAACCTCCTTGTTGTTGTGGAGTCAGTTGCAAAAGTGGAGATGTACTTTTGCCGGTACCTTCAGTCGCAATCACTCAAATAGGGGAGATTCCGACGCTGACATGAAGAATTGCCCAACGTTCTGAAAGCCACAAACAACTTTATGCATATTATTCATGAGAAGTCGTCTGTTTATACGCTTTTCCACACCAAGAGACTGCAAAACAAAAGTGTTTTTTCTTGAAAAAAATCTATTCAAAATTAGAAAAAAGCGAATTCAACTGTTCGTCGAAGTCCGCTTTTATGTTTGAGCCTATTATTCTCACAGCCTCTGTCTATACTGAAATAATGGATCTGATGAAGTGTGATGTCCTAACGTCAGACACTCCATTACCATTTAGAATGGACGCAGGTGAATGATTATAAAAAATGGAAAAGACATTTCATTATTTTCTCAATGAGGAAACACAATATTCTACAAAACGTGAACCCTCAAAACCTCACTCAGTTATCTCATAAAAAGTCCTGTAACAACCTCATCTCTGCTCATCAAAAAAAATAGTTAATCATTTGATCAATGGCAGGATTTGTGAAAAGTGGGTCATGAGAATGGAAATTGAAAAACTGGAAGAGATTTGAAAACAAAGTGAAGACATTCGTCCGTCTTACACTTTTATGCACTCCACATTGGTTTGCACAAACGATGACAAAGCGAATAAAATTTCTGCCAAGATGAGAGGATATTCGGAAACGAAGTACTCAGATTCTCCCATTTTCCGTTTCCGCCCCCATTCGCACTTAGAGCTGGCTTTCACATACCAGCGCGTAATGAGTGAGTCGAATTAAATCCGTTGGATAAGAAGGGAGCAACATTTGCCAAGGAGAATATTTTTCTAACAGTCGTATCAATTTGGAAGATATTTTTCTGGCACGGTATATTCAAGTACCAGTGCCAACTTTGATCACCAGCCGATTTTTATCATAGCTTTCTTTTATGTTTAAGTCATTTCATAGGGTGTGGGTAGCACCGGTGAGCTGATCCTATTTATTTAAGAGACTATTAAATTTATTTAGATTTGACACTTCCCCGATCCTACCAGGCCTCATATTCTTCCAGAGTTGAGAAGCTGTTACCAGACTTGTTTGGAACACGTTGATTTCCAGTCTACGTGGAAACGCCCTAGCGCGGTTATTTCAGAGCTCTAGCAAAATTAACTCAGCAAGTATTCAGCGACCTTAACAGGGAAAACAAAAACATCCATAGATAGCGGCAGAACCTATGTTCAAAAATAGTGCGGAGACTTTCGTAAAGGTTGGAGATAACGAACAGAATACAAAATGTGGTCGGATTCTCACTGTGATACATGTGATGTTGGTCATGTAATAATAAATAATCATAATTATACCAATAAACGTTATGAAAATGATGCCACTGGTTCATTTCAGAGCTTGACGGAGCGAAATGTGGAGCACTCAACACGAAGCTATAGATGAACAGGAGTGAATTAAGTTATGAATGCGATGTAGAAATCGCATTGAATCAAGAAAAAACTATATGAATCATAGCGCTCACAGTTAAGTAGTTCCTTTGTAATTTTGAATTTGAACACCGTCTTGGAGTAAGGCACCGTTAAAATCGATGACCCTGGCTCAAAATTTTGATAGAGATACCACATGGACCCCAAACGTCTGTTGTACCACTAATCTCAACGACTGGTTATATTTAAGAATGAGTGTGAGGGTGAGCCGTAGATACAACTACACGTGGTAATACGTAATCTGGCAATGCTATTTAGAGCATCGTTAATTTGCATGTTGACTTAATAGGCTGTCGAAAACTGTGTCGTGCTGGACGCGTGCTATCGATCAACACAGCTTACTCGTTATAACCAGTAAGTGTTGATCTTGTTTCAAACTTTACCAGCATCAGCAGGTAGAGCGATCATTGCTACGACAGCTGAGTTTGTTACAAAAGAAGCGATTTCCACACCTTTTTTAGTATTGCTAACCTAAAAGTTCACAAACATCTCGACTTATACGACGTTCCTCTTCTCTTGGGACTCTCAGAGCGCATCTTCTTGTCACTGTCATACCAGATGATAAATCGCAACACAGGGCTGACGTGTAAGCTAACATCTTGCGTATATCTGAGGCAAAGAGCGTATATTAAGGGGAGAACAACAGAATAGGCCGAAGACTGGCTTGTCGATGAGGCTCAGCGTTCACATCCCGATGTTGCATTGTGGTTAACTGAAAGTGCTCAACTGAATTTGCATGACATACCAATCACAGCATGTGGACATAGCGCCCTCATTCAAAATCTTGGGCATAATCTGTGTGACATCATGCTCGATAGCTCCATAGAGTTCAATTTACTGCCTACGTATTTCTGAGCCACGGAATACACGACCAAGCCAAAGAAACGAAAAGATAAGGTCAATCTGTTTTGGATCAAAGTTGGATTCTAAATAAATTAAAGTATAAAAATTAACCAAATACTGTCAAAATGAAGGGCTTCTGAAGGGTGAAAACTTCAAATCACGATAATTTGAAAGAACTGCCTTTAAATTATTGTATACTCATCATGAAGGTCAGGAGACAGTGGCGAGCTTCAGGTTAGCCAAGGAAAAGTTAGATTAGTTGTTTAATCAAAGGTTTTCCAAGAGATGTTAGGAATTATAACATCAACCTGCTGTACATAGCAAGAAGCTAGTATACTCGGAGCACGACACTCTATCGCGTACTTGCCATCACTTGCATCGCCTGTTGATCGTTGAGTGTCTCGGGCGGGCACCAGCAACACTTCCATTTTTCCCTATCGTGTACAAGAGTGGCCAAGTGGGTCCTCATCGCTTTAGGGATTTGTTGGATTCATATCTTTCTTCTAGACATTTCGTAAAAAAATCAGACTATCGGGTCGGTGGTCTTCGTGTAGAGCGCTTGATGTTGCGAGTATTCTAATAGTTGCCATACTCGGCAAAAAATCGTGAATATGTAGGAATGGTGACAGAGTAAGAGATTGTTGTTTTATGACGGAGAATTAATCTACGTTTGTTCAACAAGTAATAAATACGTAGATCAGCATACTGAGCATAGTTACTGAACTCGTCCACACTCAGCGCTTGGTGAAGATGTACAGCAAGACCAAACTTTACGATGAATAAATAAGGAAGATAACAACTGATGGTAAACGAACTGGATAACAGTTTTCGTGGGCGAGTTGGCTTTTAATCAAATTTTATTCATTAGTTCGCACCTCGATGAATTTGAGAGTTATGAAGAGACATCGGTTATGAATGAGCGTACTTTGTGCGGATAAGAGTTTAAGAAAATTGCCGTTATGACCGATGTTAAAAGCGAAGTTTATCGAACATATCTTTATGTCTCAGTGTCAGTGCCCATAGAGAACTAAACTTTTCTATGTTATCTCCTAAATTTTCCTGGAGTTATTATCTTTTCCGTTCACCTTCTTTTCTTGAACTACTCTATTCTCTTCTTTCTTTACCACACTTTGAAGCATTTCTTTGCTCTTTGTCATACGTAACAGCGCAGCGTAGCGGATGTCACTTTGTCTTGTTTTCATCGTTAGTTGTACCCTCCTTTTACCCTAAATCGGACCTACCTGTCTACTCTCGTGACATCATTTCTACTTATAATTCGCATTTTCCTCTAATTACCCATATGTCCTTCATCAAAAGAGTTCCTTTTGATTTTCAGTCTTTAGTTCCCCGAATACATGAAAGCATTCAAAAAGGCTATAACACGATTTTATGACCACTTTGATGACACACATAGCCTGACGACGACAGCGTGAAGAGGTGCAGATAGTTAGCTGAAATGATTGACTTACTGAAAGGTTGACGATTAAAGAGAAAACCAGATGGTCAGAGAATTGTGTAGACATTTTATACTTCCGAACTGAAGACTTTGAGCGTCGACAACAATATGGTTTAGCTTATTCGTACATTTTTATGAGATGCTTTTTCGAGTAAGTCATTACTTTTATGTCGGCATGTCTGCAGAAAGAAAGCACTGTTTTGAGTACTGCAATCCTCAATAAAATTAAAGATTTGACTTCGTTTTGTCAGTTGAACATTCTCTACACTACCAGAAGTCTTGAGAAAATTGAGAAAAATCGACTTTGTTTCATTTCCTGAGCGTTAATTAGATTCGACAAAGGAGTTGAATTCGTGGAATTTCAACACAAGAGGTTGAATCTATTTGTTTATCATTGAAGATACTTATTTGTGATCCCTTTAATCAAATACCGTAGCCAAATAATCGTCGTGTTTATTCAATGACAATTTTTTTAAAAAATTCGTAAGAGACTAGGAATGAATGGCCGCATGAATGACAATCGTGAGGAAATATTTGAAAGGTCTCAGAATCGACTATCTATTAATCTCGGCATTGATTGCATAATCCAGAATTTTTCTTTTACTTACAGATCCGAGGTAAAAAGCACTAGCTTTATGGACTATGGCAGTAATAACTATGTCAGTAATTCAGTTCTCACTTATGCAAGACTCAGTGCTGCTGGTGTACAATAATATCTAGTGGAACACAGTACAACTAGAACAAAGAAACGGCTCCTAAGGAAGCGAAACCGCCAAAAGGTCGGCCTTTTGTACTGGCACTGAGCTGTATTACTCTTGTAATCGATAAATGCTACTATTATGGATCCCGGATCTGCTTATCGAGTAAAAACATCGAATTATCTGAACGTTGCCATATAAGGAATTATACGTTGTTTTTGAAATTGCGGAATAGTTTCTGTACGAAAATGATATTCCTGTTTAATTGGCATCTGGGAAGTGCGGTTACCACCATTAGCACAGCGTTAGTTGCCAATCGACATCGTGAGCATCATCATCCCTATCAATCCCAGAAAGCTGCAATCTGCAAATGAATCACTCCGAAGCGAGACAGCAAGTGAGCAAACATAATAGTTGTGTGAAGTTGACATAATGTGTACATTGGAAGACCGGCTTCTACTAATCCTCTGTACGGATAACGAAAAATATCTCTTGGAGTCTCCTTATTTGGAATTTTGCGCGAATTTGTTTCGTCTTCGAATCAATGCCTGATATTTCAGTGACCTCGCCTTCCAGATAGTCTAGAAGGTGAAATATGTATAAATATAGTGAAAAATATATATGTAGGGTTATAAGTAGTGAAAAGTAGAACAGAAAGCAATTCAGAAGGTCAATTTATCATGAAAAACCCAACGTTTAACCACTTACACGTGTACGAGAACGTGCATCGATGGGTTGTCACCTACTATGAATGATGACTTACTCAAGCGCGGAAATCAATCTGAGATAAGGTACTGTATCATTTGCTAATGCCCAAACCCTCTCCCCTTATGTTCATTACTGAATTCATAGAATTTTTTGCAAGAACCCTCGAAGGTTTTTCAATTGACGTGATTGACTGGCGCCTCAGAAAATTTCACTGCCACCTTAAAGTTTAATCGTTGTTACTTTCCGTCCTATGTGCATCTAGAGAAGGGTTCGTTTGACTTTCGACTCCCAACTTAGGTGTTCTCACATGTTGACAAGGTGGTCTCCCCGTTTGGCCTGTATATTGGTCACCACATGTCTCACAACAGATCAGTTCAGTACTGCACCTAAACACATCCAGTCTCTTCCTCTTAGTCTGAACATATCACGCAATTCTCTATTTCACACAAATAGTCGTAAAAGTTGTTTCAAAACTTGGTAAAATGTTTTATGCACCTGGGCTTGTAACATTCTATCACACTGTACTGAATTATTGAGCGAGGTCTCAAAAAATTTCACGGAAAGGTGCTGCTTCAAAATGATTGGCGAACATTTTAGGTGGGAGCTACTACAACTTCTACAGAAAATCTCACAGCATCGCTTTTGAGTCACCTTTCTACCACTTTCTAACATTCTGCTTTTTAGTCACCTTCTTTAGACACCTATTTGGACACCTAATGAAAGGTGTATGCAGTAATCTAAGAAATTCTTTGGGAACTATAGGATTACCACCTAACACATTACATCGCCGACTGGCTCGGAACCGTCTGTGTGAAATACAGAGGTACGTGATATCCCAACGGCAAAGAATGAGACTGCATAAGTTCAGTTATATTGTACTTTATCTCTTCTAAGACATGAGGTAATGATTGAATAGGCGAAACAAGTAGCACTACCTTATGTCCGCATAAAAGAATATCTTGATGGATAATTGAAAGTTGTGCATATACCTCTATAGCTAAGTATCGAACGCGAAGGCTAACGGTGACGAGTTTAAGGTGGTAGTGATAATCTTATGGCACAAGTCAAAAAGAACGGCAAAGAACATCCCTGCTGTTATTTTAAAATAAAGTTTGGATATACAATATGGATAGAAATGAAAGGTTTGAAAACTACAAATGATACGGCGCTTTATCTCAGACTATTTCCTACGCTAAAACGTTCATTACTCCTATTGAATGCCAACACACTGGTGACCACTTCCTATGAGTAGTTGAACGGTGGGTTTTATTGAGTTGCCCCACAGTTTCTTCCGCATTTTGAAATCTTAGTTGATTCAGTTGATATCGACTCAAGGCAACCGATCAGTTGACAAAATAATCACCATCATGATCAACGATACACACCATTTGCTGGGCAACATTGTATGTCTTCCTCATAGGAAGAATGAGGCAGGCGATCAAAAAAGTCGGTGAGGCCGTCTTTGAGCTGGTTCTAGTCTTCAAACTTTTGCTCCCACATATGCTGCTTCAGGAGCGGAAGGAAAGATAATCCGATAAAGCAATATCAAAGCTGTACGGTGTATGTGGTACTGCTATCCAGCTCAGATCCTCCAAAATGTAGAGAGTCGATTTGTAATGTGAAGTCGGGTGTTCTTCTGGAGAGAAACGACACTGAGTCGGTTTGGAAACTTTTTTCACACTGTGTTCAACTTCCAGAGTTGTCCTCCGTAGACGTCGACATTCATTGTTTGCTTATTGTCGAGCGGTTCCCAGAGCAGCATGCCTTGCCAATCCCAAGCAAGAGGATAATCTTTTGAGCATAGAGCTTGGCTCTGATTGAGCCAGCGCGTCTTTGCAGCGAGGCAGCCAGTATGAATGGCGCGTGCTGTTCGCGAAACGGACCCAGGACTGATATTCAGAACCTTGATATTCAGAAAGACAGGACTTGGGAAAGTATTGCCTGTGTGGCTGCAGCAGCAAACATGCGCAGAGCTTACGCATGCAACATGACCCTGGTCGGTCAGTGCCTGAAATGCACTTCGAACTGTCACTGGCTAAACCTTGCTATAACTTTGTGGCCTACAGCTTATATAGCTTCATAGCTCGTAACTCAAGCTAACAGAATATTCTTCAACATATCACAATCTTTTGGTAATGAGTCGATTTTAAATAGAAAAAAGTGAAGAAAATGTCAGTGAGAAGGACTTTGTAGGAAAACTCAATAGATAATTGCAGAATTTAGAATGTTCATGCATTAGACTTTTAGTAGATTTAGGGAAATTATCCGAATGATTAGATATGGCGTAGTGTAGTACATTCGGAGGATGGGGAAGGTGAGAGCGGTGGCCAAATCGCCAGTGATGCTTAGCGCGGTTTGAAATACGGCCGATTACCCACCTCTCCAACAACCTCCGGCCGGCAATCTATAACGAATACCTACAAAACGCCTCAGCTAAGCTATCCTCTAGATTGCAAGAAGATGTGCTGAACTGATAATCTACTATATTCACAAACAAGGCAAATTATCAACCAAGCGAAGGACGCGAGGAGACGATTCAAATGCTAGATGTTCTGGGATTCGCAACCAAATACATTCTGTGATACAAATCAGTTGAAGAAAAAGCGACAGTATATATCTCAGCTCTAATGAGTGCGAATTCGCCCGAATATCACCTGTTGATTTAGAGGAGGATTATTGATCTCGCGCATATATTCGTTGATTCGCCCTTATGTTCCATTCTTGCCAAGCTTCTCATCCCTGCAGAATTGGCAAATTACTACCACACTGGCATGGGAAAATGGACTGGCTTGAAACACCGAAGAGACCTTAGCTTATTGCTCAAGTCAGAACTGTATTTGTATATTTTTTAATGAAGTTAAAATCGACACTTATGGAATTATGGAATCGGCACCTTATGGAATTGGTCAACGTCGTACGTTTTATCCTTCGACTTTTACAGTATTATAGATAGCGTAGCATGTTGGAGCCGATTCCGGCCTGGCATGCACCCAAGATTCTTGAGACAGGAAGCGCTGTGGCAAAGATCCCATGTACGCTCACATGGTCACAAGTATGACTATGCGGTAGGCCCGTCAGGCTTATCATCCCTGCATCGTCGGCATATTGGTAACAGATCAGTTGTAGGGTTATTAATTCGATCTATGTAAAGTACGATGACAGCTCCATGAGGACGTCTTAAAATCTATCAGTGCTACCTTGATTTTCCGAAAAAATTGCGTGAATCGAAATTTAACGACATCAACGAAAAAATGAGTATGTCATATAATGGCCAAATCACAGGCAGATATGAGTAATCTCGAAATGATCGATGTAAAGAGCGAGCTCAATGAATGTTAAGCCCATGCAGTATGCGATTTTCGATGAAATTAACAAGGAAAACAACTAGAGGAAAACTTAGCAACACTTTTTCTTTCGACATGCACTCAATAATATTTTGTAAACTCTTGCAGGAGTGGGGAGAGGGTGCGTCGTGATGAAGTGGTTGTGATTTTTGTCGCTGCGCGCGTGGGGCCGAAGATGGCTCGAACAATATTATACGACGTTGAAGAAGAAGACGAAAAACGATTGAACGCTGGATGTACAGGGATCCACACGGTGAAAAAAAAGGATAATAGAATTTCTGAAAATTGTAAGAAGACGTATAATAAAGTGCCTGAAAGTTGTAAGAGGAAGAGCTCGCTCCACTTATTTGTTAGCCGAGCTTTTATCATTGATAAATTGTGTTGAATTGAGCGCATAGTATAAAGATGGGAAAAAAGAAGTTTATGTTATTTTTCTGTGGTCTAACAATAGTTTTAGCCATGAAAGCATCTCCATTTACACAATGTTGTTTTCGATGTGAAAGAAGTGAGCAGTAAATTATTTATTTACTTTTTTCCACCACTGCGCTACTTCGCCTCACAGAAAGATGTTGTCTTTGAAAAAAACATAGTTAAGTGATTAGATAGAAACCTTTTGAAAACGAGGAGAGTGACGATGGCAAGTCGAAGAGACGTTAATTAGAGCAGAAAAACTCCAAATAAAGAAGAACACGAGAGATGTTTAAAACTTTCAGAAAGGCGTTCAGGATAGCGGTAATATCGCGATACTTCGTAGACTTTGGAAGTCAGAGAAATATATGCTTTATGAAGGTGGAAGAGAACTAAAAAAATCGGAAAGAGTTGAATTTATTGCGTCTGTTGTGAAATAAGTGCACAGACTTTGTTATCCTTCTGTGCTTTGTTTGATAGAAGTGGGAAAAAGTTTGTGATAACTATTTTAATTTCAAGACTTCAAGTTCAGACTTTCATCAAATACTGACACACTTTGAAAACATCTCTGGAGAGTTTTCATTGTCTTAATCAACAAAATTTCCACGGAATTCCTACCTCTAAAATAATTCACACCTCCACCTTATCGCTTTTGAGATACTTTATACTCCTAAGTCCTTTAAAATATTCGGATTCGAAAATCTTTCAAACCAATTTTAATTCCCTTTTATTTTTTTTTAAATAAAGACATGATTTATCGTAAAGAAAATATGGGAAAAATTTTTTGAATCAATGTTTTCTCTTTGAGGTCTTGTTGAAGGAAGAACTCCGTCGTTGATACTGCAAATTTTCAGTAACGTGAAATTTGAATGCTATAATGATCTGAAGGTAGGAGGTGGCGAGGAGAAGCGAATTATGCAAATTGGTCTGACAGAAAACAAATCGGAGCTAAAGAGGTTGTCAGAGAGAGCAGAACGGAATTAAACGAAATATCGTGTTGTCATAGAACACTAATATACCTTGAAAAGTGAGCAGGCAAATGCAGTAGCTCGCTTATGACTTAAGCAATCCAATTCTTTGCCAGTCAATGGCCGGTGTTAATGTTTCAGCAGTTTTTGCCCATGATTTATTTTTGACTGGCTGATGATATGGTACTGGTTCGTGGCTTAAGATTCTCCCGCTATATTAGAATAGTGAACCAATTGTTCTTTGCAGGGCGACGGTTGGAAACACCACACAATCATGATGAAACAGTAAGCCGCATTGAAATTTGCTACTTATAGTAGGTTCATCAACTTGAAACTAGGTATATGACGAGGTCTTAGTCGCTAGACGCCAATGCAGAGGCTGGTTAGCACAATGGCCTTTCAAGATGCGCATTGCTAGGTTCCGCGTCGGCTAGCCGATCCCCTCCTTCCAAAACTAGAAATTTCTTCTAGACATTCTTGTATTCTAGTCCCTCCGTTTTGCAAAATATGGCACCTGCCTGCAATGAAGATCTGGGATTTCTCTAGCATCGTTATTGCAGGATATCAAAGAGAATAATTTGGACCAAAATCACCGCAGTAAATTTGCATAACACACTATAGGAACTCATAGTAAATAGCGTAACGATTGAGAAATAACTGATAGGTTAGTTTTGCAGGACATCAAGAAGCAAGGTTCCTTGAACGTTCCTTTGTAATCACTGGGAACACATTAGCTCGGTATCTTCAAGACTCTATGAGGATTAGATTCGATTACCATTCTATGGCATTTCTTAACATAATCTCAATTAGCAGTTGAAACAGCACGTGATGTACTCGAATTCCTATTGAACGATGGATGCGAATAAATTCGGATACAAATAGTGCTCAGATCTATGCAGTAGATACGATAACAGTAAATGTACAATAATAATCTATAATACAATACAATAATAAAGTGATATACAAGTCACTGATGACTGTAGGATGTTAGACAAAAGTCTCTTCCAAAGATCTGTCATTTTAATATTTCCTCGTGTCTTCTAATTTTTGAAATTTTCCACACGAAAAAACGAGAATTGTTGTTTCCGAGAAAGAAAGCTCGCATTCCATTATCCATCCACAAAATAGAACGCTTTCGCAAATGAATTATTAGCTTCATGGTAGTTATTTTGCTCAGTGACGGGCTTTCAGCTCAGCACGCTGGCTCCCATGTGGGACGTTTCGTCCCACCGCGCGCAACGTCAAATCTCTTCAGTTATTGTAATGGCAGCGTCGCGCCCCTCAAGAAAGGCGGCGAATCTCGTGAGAAGGCAGACTCGAGACAGCATGGTGGATGCAGGGAGACGAACCCAGGTGGTCCTGAGAGAACATCTCCATCATGAAGTAATGGAATGTCATTCAAAAACATTCTATAGAGATAATCTCAGCAAAGAGAACGCCTATATCTTCCATATTTCATCCACATTTCTTTTATTTCAGCGACAAGAGTACATCGCTAAATGATTGAATGTCGAAAAGACTATTATAGTGATAATGATTTTGCTTTCGATAATGCTAATGATTTCAAAAGTGATGATAATTGCCACCCTCTTGAGGTGTTTGTGAGATCTGGTAAGGACACCTACACAGTGCATTCCATTCATTCCATAGACATTGCCTTGACCAACAGTCGAACTTGTAATTGGTAAAACGAATCATACTTTCATTCGATAATGACTGTGATAATATTAGTGATAGCTACAATGATAATGGTAGCCAAAGTGATAATGATAATTATAGTGATAACGATAATGTATGTGATAATGATGATGATGATGACAATGATGATGGTGATAGTGATTAGTGATAACGATGATGGTGATAATGATAGTGGTAACGATAGCAATGACAATGATGATAGTGATAATGGGAGTGGTGATAGTGGTAGCGATGATAGTGGCAGTGACTGTGGTGATAGTGGCAGTGCTGATAGTGATAATGATAACACTGATAATGATGGTAGTGATGCTGACCAGTGATAACGATGATAGTGATAATGATGATTGTGATAGTGATAGTGATGATAATGGTAGTGATTATAGTGATAATGATAATGACAGTAAAAATGATAGTGGGAGTTATAATGGTAGTATTAGTGATAGTGATGGTGACAGTGGTGGTGGTTGTGATAGCTATAGTGACAGTGATACTGACACTGGTAGTGAAAGTAACGGTGACAGTATAGTGATAGTGACAGTCTCCTAGTAAGTGGTTGTCCAAGCCGAGGGCGTACTCTCCTCTGACCTTGTAGTCACTCTCAATTTTCCCACGCTCTCAGTCACCCACCGAGGCGAGGCGAAGGCGCTTGCTGCAAGAGAGTGTAGGCACAACAATAGTTTTGCACAAAGGTGCAGATACCCCAGCTAGCGAGTGCCACCAACGCGACGGCGCGACGCCCCCAACGTATCAAGGGTGGTAGTCCGATTGTTAAGCGTCACGACACCTGCGGGTTACTGCTGTACTTCAGAATAACAGCTTTTAAGAAGGTCATACGAATTTATTCTGTATACCGACATGATTAAGGCATATTGAAAGTTGGTAATTAATCATATTACTGAAAACCTTTTTTAGAAAAAGCCCCGTCATCTTTGATCAGTGAATAATAATAAACTGTAAATGAGGAAAAATGGGACTTGAAGTGTACGAATTCAAAAAATTCCTCAAATTCAATTAGTGCAAAAACAAGAATAAATGTTTCATTGGTCAAATAAATTTTACATAGTCCCTTATTCTTGATTTTTTGATAATTCCTAATTCCTCTCAAATCAGATGCAACGTCTTATATTATTTCCTATTCAATAGCAGATGTTTCGGTAGTTCGCCTTCTTCAGAGCCTGGAAAGGTCAAGATGTCTCAATCCAATCAGTCAAACACCTCCAATACTCCTTTGGAAAAACAATCACAAGACCTAGATTTCAATCGCATCAAGCACAAAATCAACTCTCAACATACTCATCGCATTTTATATGTTTTCTCCTGAATGATTCAGGTGGAGATCACCGAAAGGAGAACACATAGGCTCGGAATGCACCCTACCCATCAAATTAAAGTCTTATATACTGACTCGAATCACGAGTGATAACGAGGCATTCCTTTCTGTGGTCTATAGTTGGATTGGCCGTATTAATCCAAAGCGCTTCCAAGATCTTTCGCGCTGATGTTTTTTGCTCCTGCGCTAGGATGGTGACCTCGATCTCAAAATCAACTCCGTCGTGCTTCTGTTCTCTATGGGTTCCTAGCGGGGTGTTCCTTCTATTAAGACGTTTGTCAGCTGAGTGTTCTTCTATGCTGGCATAGAGCGGCCTCGTTTCGCCAATATATTTATCTCTACACGCTTTGCAAGAGATTAGGTAGACTGTACCTACGCTCATGCAATCACCGTCTCTGGCGTTAGGACATAATTTACAATCCTTCATCAAACAGAGACGGTCATATAAGCGGTTACGGACTAGTTGGCACCTTAGAGTATTCGGTGGTATTTCAATGATAACTACCGAATGCCCTAAACCTACTCTTTTCAAACAACGTTTTAAAGCTGTACTAATCTCATTTGAAAAGAACGGTAGGATATACGGAGTTTTGCTTTCAATCCAATTTTCGTTGAAAGGCGTGTCGTTTCCTCTAAACCTAAACCTAAGCCGATGGGTTATAGTTTCGTATTCATTAGAAATGGCTATTTCCCGAGCCACTTTCAGGGATTTCTAAACATGCTTTTTACTAAGGCCTTTTTCGTGTGTGAGGGATGAGAGAAGAGGTAGCGAACCAGGATATTCTTATTACTTGGCTTTCGGTACCACTTCGTAATGTAGCCGTTATCGCTCAAATTTATTTACACGTTCAAGAAATGGAGCCAATTATCGTTTGGTATCTTTATTCTTTTTCAGAAAAACAACTACGCATGTTTATTATGATATGGTTACTTATATTGATCAAAAACTTGAGTTATTTAATCTACAGAGCTTAAATAAGCTAAATAAAAGCCATTTTGATTGCTTTTCAAAATACCTAGTTAATCAGGCATGAATACGGGAATGAAATGAAGTTAAGGATTAGTTGAACGACTACAGTGTCATCAGCTACCATTGGTTCTCAAGGTTTAAAAGCTTCTGCTGAATGATTGAACAGTCATAGGCTGTCACACAAACGCCACTATAAACAATTCATGTGAAAGCTAGGATAATGGGCTATATACTGATCAATCCCATCGACGATGGCCCATACGCTCGAGGTCCACTCGTGGAACGAAGGAGGTGACTGAGAATACATGTATTACCAAAACAATGACTTTCAGTGACTTAATGATGATCATGTCGATGTTTCTATCCTTCTTCATCTATTTACTAACATTTATTTTGTCTCCTGAAGGAACGAGAGACGGTTTTCACAAGATTTATGATCAAACCAAAATTTTTTCGATATGATAGAACGACTCTAATTACTGCGTTAAACACGACACATTAGCGGCCTGCATGCCTGAAAACATTTTTGAAAATTCTTCTCAGTGGGAGGATAGTCCAAAAATAGTCTTTTTCAGCAAGCCAGTTTGCTGCAAATCAGATGAAAAAAAGGCAAAAGGCTATAGCTCTCTTCGTTAGTCAATTTATGAGGAAACGTGCCGTGCATTCGAATGCATCAGGCATCGTTAGAGTGATTGAATGCACAACTGCCTCATACAATGCCTTCCGGTGGCCTGCCGATATATGAATGCCCTGTAGCTATGCTCCCAGACAAACTCGATACCAATCTTTAGAGTGGAAATTTAGGCTTTCCTTAATCACAAATTCAAACCAACGGTCACAGGTTCACTGCAAGGTACCGGTAATCCTGCACTATACGTCTCACCAAATGAGAAATAGAAGAAAAAATGATGTTACCATAAACGAAGGGATCTTTTGCTAGTCCCCACAAAGGGAGTGTTGACCAGTCAAATTCTTTTGCCGTTATAACCACTTTGGAGTTGTTGAAAATCCGGGGCTGCTGTAGAATTGTCTTAGATGGGTTCCAATCGAATTTTTATTTGAAATTTTTCTTTGAATTTCAATCCTCCTACAGTAAGTTATAGAAGGGCTGTGAACACTACACTTTTGTCACGTAGAAGTAAAGTTTTTGATTAAAATTGGATGAAAGCTTTGTATACTTAATGGGCCAATTTAGTGAAACAGTGAAGAAGAGTTCGAGAAAAAAATAACCGGTTCATTATGGAGTGCATGAACCGAATGAATAATTTAGCAATACTTCCTCTTTCTAATGCTTGCATATCACCAATACTGACGTAATTTTATGGTTTAAAACGTAAGAAACATATCGCGATTTAGTTCAGCAGAGACTAGTCATAATGTAGACAATAAATAACTCAAAGGAATTTTGAAAAACCTTAAAGAACAAGGACGAACGACTGCGAACAATCGATTATTTAGCCAACTAGATAAATTTGATCAAATTCGTGTGATGGTTCAAACAACAAAAACTGTGTGGTTAATTGGTAATAATGAGATTGCAGGAAAGTCGGTTTTCAAATCGTAGAACTCATTTGTACTAGCCGATGATGATGCCAACTATTGCAAAATGGATTTTCCGGTGGAAAACAGAATATTATTCACGGACAACCAGTATCATGAACAATCGTTATCATGTATACAAGAGCATCGCTAAGTGAGGCTTTTCATCTGAGTAGTGCTCCACCGGAAAGGGTACGACTCGAATGACAAACGAAGCCAAGACCACAATGAGAACGAACTACTATGGACAATCGACTTGAATCATTGGCTCTAAATAAGTCGAAGGCGCCGAAAGGTTAGCCGATGATTTTTTGAATCAACTTGGTGCTATTGAGTATACAATGTGTTAATTTTTGCAGTCAACAGATTCACTCAATTCCTCAGAATCCAATTTAGTTTGTTCTTTCAAGGAATTTTTTCAATGGCCTTTTGATTCTTTTGTTAAGCCCATAAATTTGCACAGCGGAACAATGAACATCAAATTTGTCAAGCACAAGTAATCAAAAATGCATTATTCTGATGGCCTTTGATTGCGTGTTTTCTAGTGAATATTTTGGTATACAACTTGCCTATACTTGCTCTAAGTTGGAACTGTCTTAGTAATAAATTCGCTTGCTGCTCATGCACGAACAGCGCGTAGGAGAAAATGCTAGTGAAGTGGTGCGCAAGAATAATGGAGCTTGGGTCGATGATACTATTGCAAAAAAGGCAGCTAGGAATGGTTTGCGAAGTTCAGCGCTGGAGAGAATAGTCCGGGGGCTTAGTCGCCCTGGGGAGTCCACAGGAAGCTCCACTAATATTGCGCATCGCTTCACTAAAATTTTCCCCTACGCACCATTCGTAAATGAGTAGCAAGCGAAGTCGTTTCCACGGCAGCTCCATCTTGAAGCAACCATAGGGAACTGTATATCAAAATGTTTGCAAGAAAATGCGCAATTGAAGATACGAAAATCATGCATTATTAATAACTTATGGTCGATAAATTCAGTATTTATTGTTCTAAGGTCAAAAATTCTAGAACGACCTAACAAATGGAAACCTATTTTGACAAATATTGATGTAAATGAAAGCAATCGACTTCTTGCTTGAAATATTTAATAATATCAATGACGACATAAGGGAGGAAATAACCTAAAAGAAATAAGATATCGAGCAGCGCAGAATTCTTTCGGGCACATATCAAAAGGCGCATTCATAAGTAAGTATTGACTGCGAGCCGCTAAATTCTTCAAAAAATCATGTCTAATTCCAACCTGAATTGAATAGTTCGGCTGGAATTCGAGTCCACAATCAAAATAACAAGCACCCGAGCCTACTGAGCATTTTTGTCAAAGAGCAGGAAGTTTACTTATGCCATTTGCGCAAAATTGTGGGTTTTTGAAGGGAAGGAAGTCATATCGTGCACTTTAGTCCAGGCATTTGCTACTTCATACGGAAACCTTATCGAAATGTTTGAAGGAGTTCTAGTGATAAAGCGGGAAATCTAGCATATGGTAGGTGGAAACGAGTTTTATAGCCCATTTTTTCAAACTTGCAGCGTCTTCTGGAAAAATTTCATGTCGTAACTCACGGAAAAGAAAGGTTATAAAAGTTCTTAAAATGAGCATTGTAATGATATGCAATAATATAGAATTCGAATAGAAACTAATGCCCAAATATATGCAAAAAATATATAAGTAGGACATTATTATCTGGGCAAACTGATTCATTTGGGCAGTGATGAACACTCCATTCGATTGGTCCCTTTGCATCGGCTTCGACGACCAACATCGTACGAAAAACAATGTTGTCGATGAGCTGTATACACTCGTTTCGACTGATCGTGATCCTGATGGAAGCATAAATGCGGGAAGATCGGCCATTTTAAGGATTCATAAAAAACCTCGGGCTCGCTTCATCACTGAAAAAATATTGATCATCCACACCGGAAGTACAATGAAGGTCGGAATTCAAGCTGACATATTTCACGACAGTTTTCTGGATATTCATAATATATCTGAAGCTTGTGTGGATATTTCGTCCGCTTGGAGAGTTGTTTTGATGCATAGGCTAGTTGAGCAATATCCTTTGTAGAATAATCAGCCAACTGAACACCAATAGCCCCTCGAATTCTCAAATTTCCATCCTTTGCGCAGTGGAATAGGCCATCGGAGATAATCTAGACAGCGAGCTCACGAAGCGACAGATAGGCAAGATTAAAAGAGGTTTGCATCCATCTCTGCTGATTAGATTAGATTAACGGAGGTTTGCATCTAAGCTGAAACCATCTCCCAGAATCTCCTTGCGTTGTCGAACCCATCCGAAATCCCAGTGCAGTAATGTTGATAATGGTTGCAAACCAATGAAATAACGAAAAAGTGTTGGGACACGGATTACATGTGAAGACTAAGTACTATGAAGAATTTAAGCATATCTTTGAGAGTCAAATACTCTTTCGGAAGAATTTTTGACTACTCTTATAACATTTCCACCCTTTTTCAGGCCTTACGTATTTACGATCTTTCCTCTGTTTTTTCAGAGTTTAAGTGGTCATTTGATGAATAAAATCTAAAAATTTCTGACGGCATACTTTTTTTTCTGAAATAGCTTTTGAATTTCGTTGCAACATTTAAATAAAATCGTTTCACATTCCGGTATATTTCACTTGAACAAAACTTTCCCTCCAGACTGTTAGAAATCATTCGATAGCCTAAATCTCAAGAATTCGTATGATTTACTTGGTTTCTAAGAATTTTCTTACTGCGCTATAGCAGCCAAAAACATTAGTTCATCACTCGGCGTGCATTCTTTGCTCCGGTGTATGGGTGAGATTTCGCAGCATTGACACCACGCCACCGTGCATTTGCAACATAACGATTACATGATAGCATAAATTTTGGTGGTTATAAAGCTAAGTGTGCAAAAACTTTTCTATCAGTCTGTGGGCATGCGCTTTTTATTTTCTTTTAACACTCCCAATCGACAATTTTGAGACATCTCTTAGAAATGCGATATACTCTGATGGAGCTTTCATGAGCCTTTCAGAAAACTAGTTATAACACTTAGAGTACCAGATGTACGATTTGGCCTTCTCGCAGGCCTCATCAGTAGCACATAACATTCGCTTAGTCGCTTTAAACCAACTAAAGAAAATCGACTTCGTAAAAGTTACACTTAGTGTCAACAAAAATTTTTACGGCACCGATTTCCTGTAATTAGTAGGGGCGAGTAGACGAATGGCATGTGCTACTGATAAAGTTTGCGAGAAAAGTGCTTCTGACACTCGAGGTGCCATATCAGACTTTTGAAAGGCTTAAAAAAATGCTGCCAAATATTATTGGATTTTTACTTTATATTGCCAAGTAAACCTGCTCGTAGGCCTGAGCCTAAGGTCAAGCAGCCTAGGGCCAAACCTGGGCAGCCTAAGCCTATTTACGAAAAGCACATGATTGTGTAGAGAGAATCTTGTAGAATTAAAGTCTTGGTTCGCTCAGGGTTTCTCAAGGAAAAGAAAAAACCCTGAATCTATGAACAAAAATTGCACATGTGTTGTCTTCACGGGTGTTAGAGCGCAATAAGAAGATTCTTACAAAAGCAACCATACCATCAAACTTATCGAAAATTGAGCTATCGAAAAATTGCTAGGAGATTAGTGCAAAAGCTTTGTCCAGCAAAAAATGTTTGAGTGTGAAACATTATTTTCGTTGTCACGGCGCAATAGAAGGGCCTTCTTAAAGAAGGTAGAGCATCAAAAATTTTCGGATTTGAAAATGTGTGAATACTAAAGGGCTGAAAATGTGTGGAAATAACAGAAATGTACTGATATATGTGAACGAGTCAGTGTTGCCGCTTTACTGAATTGTGCCGCAAAAACAAGCTAACACAAGAAATCTCAAGTTATTGGCACTAAAATGAAAACTCGCGTGGGCGAGCCTTTTCTCCGATGTGAACGGCATAAGACATAGCCAAGATTCGCTATGCAATAATTATCTACGTCAGCGTCGAAAGAATAATTAGAACACTACCAGAATGAAAATGTTTGAACGAGGTAAAATGATCGAGGAAATGGAAACGATTTTGTTTAATAGGCTCTTACACTCCACTTTTTCTTTATAAATGAAAATCGTATTTGAAGAAAGGTTGATGGAATGCTGTGCATCGTTCATCGTACACAATAACGAAAACGAAGCGCGACTCTAAAAAAAGGTGACACTGTTACGGTAACAGCAACAATGATTCTTTTGAAGAATGATTCTGTTTCTGGAAATCTATTCAATTAATCCACTCCATATACCTGCCATACGGGTTTTTATTTCCTAAAATTCCAAGCCGTTAAAGAAATTTCAAGTGAACTTTAGTGAAACGTAGTCTCTATCGAATCCTTCTTGCATCGCTCTGAAGTTTCACCTATCTTACAATTTATTTGATTTGCTATGACTACGACACACTAATATCAATGCGATTCCCTTACCTGGACAGATTTACTATAGCTTTGCGTCAAATCGGTACCCTCTCCTACACAAATGTATGGAATTTAGGTCCATAGAAAGCTGCAATCCACACTAAGAAATTTAATTTACCTTCGCAGATGTCTGAGAAAGCTTTTTTATGAATTGTTTTAGTAAAAACCATTGGGGGCGCACAGAGTAGAGAAACATAACGATACGGACTTTGATATGGTAGAGAAGAATTTTGAGGCCGGAGACAAGAACATCGGCGCAAAAAACCCTTAAAGCTTGTTCGGTAGACTGCAAAAGACCAGAATTGACTAGGAGGGGAGAATGCCTGAACATAACAGGTGATTGGCGGCTTATCTCAGGTAAATCTTCCAGTCTGAGTGTGGTTCATTTTGCGAGTTGTGCCACACTAAACCGGTGACCGCTCTCAGAAAACTCTAAGTAAGATGGGGTTTATCAGAACGACTAGACTGTTAATTTCTTTCCTATTGGATTTTTTGATGCATGCGAAATATTGACCGAGTAATCAGATATGGATGATATATATATATATATATATATATATATATATAATATATATATATGTGTAGGCTTTGAAGGCTTTGGCGAAGGCGTTGTCGCAAAAAGTTAGCCATCGAGTTCTGAGGAAAAGGAAGTAGCAGCATCGTGTAAGTTTCAAATAAAGAAAAGGTTAGTAAAAACAGTTCTACGGAGATGAATTAGTAATCTGGAAGAGATACCATAAAGAAGAAATTTAGCTTATTTTGTGAGTGTCAATTGACCAGCTAATTACGTCGAGTGATAGGCGTTCTAAAAAAATTTCTTGTTGGCTGATACGTAATTATTACATAGTTTTTTCTGTTAAGTTTAAAGATGATCATCGTTCGGGATTCCTGTAGAGTTCAGTAAGCAAAATGTCAATGAGGAAAATGTGAATAGTTTGTGCAATCGTTATGGAACTAATATATTAGTTCGATACAGTGAGAAGAAATCAAAAGCATTCAATCAAGCAAGCAGAACTTTTAGTGAGGAATATTCTCCAATATTTCTACAGTTCTTTTCAAAGCAGAAATAGGCTTGCCATAAGTGCCAATGTGTAGATCATGTTTTTTAGTGAAAAATTTGATTTCCTCAAAGCTTTTAACCTTACTTGCTCGTAAAGGTACCATAGAAAATTTTCTGTGTGAAATTGACCACTATCCAAAAGAAAGGATCAAAGCAGTTAATAATCGTGAAGTTTACAGATAAAGCAATTTAGAAGAAAGAGACCATGCAACGACTCATAAACTCATGGTGCTCATTACGGAATCAGTTGATAAACATCTACGTTCTTAGTTGTCAATTCTTTAGTTACTCCATCGTCAATACATAGATGAGTTTTGTCATTTACTTTACAGAGAAGGAGATGGACAACTGTTTTGAACTGTTGAATGGTCAGTGAGAGCATATGAAGTTTTCACGAGAAAACCTTAAGCAGAGCTGACTTCCATTTTCGAAAGTTCAAACACACGAGAATTCCACTACTTTTACTGTTTTTTGCAGTGTTGTTTACATATATACCTAAGACAATTGAGGGGTGAAGTAAGCGCCGCTATCAAAAGGTGTCTAAAAACAGTAGCCTATGCTCTGATGGGGAAGCACAGATGGGCCATTCACATAGTAAGAAGATCATGCGGCAGATGGACGAAACGAACTCTAGGGTGACCCCCACGAGAATTTACTCGTCCCTAAGGCCGACCACCTACACGTTGGGCGGATGTGTACGTGAGAAGAATTAATCGGCTGTATTGATATCTGCATTCGCATCAGCTGTATTCGTGCCTGCCGATATTCTACAGATCGCGGTATGAATCTCGCGCCAGTGGCGATGCGCGAATGAAACTCCGCCATGGACGACAATCGCGAGAAGAAGAGACGAAAATAAGATGTGCTGGGGTCCGCACAATTCATGAAGACGGACCGTCCAAGTAAGTTAATATGCTTTGTAAGAGGTATAGAGATTTCACCCAAGACAATACGTCGTCGATTCGTCCTCAAGGCCTGTATGGTCGTCTGTGTAATACAGATAATTGTATAATGTGCCTTAATAGAAAAGAGACAGAGACAGTAGAAAAGATTACTTTCTTAAATGCGATTAGGGTCGAAGGGAGCAGTGGTGAGGAGTCCGAGGTGACAGTAAGAATCCTGGGGTAAGAATCATAAACGTTGGCGCGAAATCCTCGAAGCCTTCTGGATAAAGAACAAAAGATCGGGACTAATTTGAAGGGAAGAGTGTGTGAACATAACAAATAGTATGACGCCTTATCTCGGTTTACTTCTTAGTTTGGATGAAGCTCATTTTACATAGTGTGCCACAGTACACCGTGACCTCTTCTATATAAATAGCTTAGCGATGCAACCAAATAATTAGATGTAGTTTGATATAGTACCTCTAGGCTGTGAAGAAAGCGAAGTCATTGAAATATCGGGCATAGATTTTGAAGGGAGAATACCAACCTCGTTCAAGTTTTATTAGAAAAAAAGGACAAATCGTAAGACATTCTTCACTGCTCAAGGCAAGGCTTAGTGAAGGTCGGTCTTCCGGACTGTAAATAATATGGGAGAGGGGAAATGAATGATTCGAATGAAGAAGAAAGAAGAGTTTGAAAACAGAGGAAGGAAAGAACAGCGGCAGAAACATGAACATTAGGTAATCATAATTGCTTATCTTGATGTGATTATGGATGATGCAATAAAACTGATTCTTACATATGCAAACCAGATGTCAAACAACATATTCTTCACAGATTCAGTTAACTTCCACTTAATATCTTGATTTCAAACTCATTGTTAACTAATTCGGTGGTGGCAAAAGGTGAAGACGATCAGGTTAGGTAAGGCAAAAATGACATAGAAATGGGTTGATATAGATGTATGATCAATCAAATGTTTGTTAGAACTTTGCTGCACCTGTCATAAAAGTAGATTTGGTTCAAATAGGTAAGCTGACAAGTTTATATCAAAAGGCAAAATATAAGTCAGTGCTCTTGCTTGAGAAGCACTTCTAAGGTTGTTAAGAATCGTATGTATCAAACCTAAAAGCATTACAACACAATAAAGATGTAGTGGCTGACGTTTCGGCTTGTTCCTTTTTCTCCAGAGTTTGGGAAGGTCAAACTGAATCGCAGACTACTCGGTTAAATATTCTTATGAGTAGAAAGACATAGCAAACAAAATTTCAGATCCATAGCATAGATCCTCTATTTAGAACACTCATCGTTTAGTTGTTCTTTAAGTCTCCAATTATTCCTTTCGTTTCGAGTGCTTCTTAGGACCACGCTCAAGTTTCACTATGCCTGATAGCTATTTTTGAGCCATGCATGTGACATGTTATGGGCACTTATACAGTGCAAGACACTTTTTTTGGCCTTTCAGCCTCGTCAGTTGCACGGTGTCTTACACTCAGTCAGTTCCGCGGGGAGATATCCCCTGCTAAGAGGAACTTGTGCCGTAATAGTTACACGGGCCGTCATGTTATAAAATCAGCAAACGGATCGTTTTGTACGCTCGATTGCTCTTGGCTCGTATTCGTGAAATTTCATGGAAATTAGCCTCAAGTATGGTGCGATGGTCACTCTTCTTTGCGATTAAGTCACATCAATATCAAGCAGAGAATGGATACACTATTGCTTACTTGACGCTATGAGCGCACTATGAACATAGTCATTTTCCGAAATACTTTGCTAAAAAGCACATTTGCGGCGTACTTGCTAATATTCCGAAGTATTATTTGTGATACAGACTCAATGGTATCTATTGGTTCACCATGGTTGATCGGGGCATAGTATTTTATTCACTATAGTTCAACCCCAACAAGAAGTATGAGAAACTCGAAGATCAAATATGACATTCGGGAAGGTAGAAGAAAAAAAGGTTATCAGTTTCTGGATAGATTTTAGAAAACAAGATATCAAAGACAGTCATTGCGACAAGTGCATCATAAGTCTTTTTTGAGCATCACGAACTTGAACCAAGCGTGACCAGCTTCTTTCATTCCAGCTTCACTAATTTGAATCATATTGTTATCACTTAGAATTAAGCAATACAATGATTATTTTCTTTTCTCTTCTCCTAAAATTCTGGATTATTTAGCTTCAAACATGGACGAGTTAAATTACACAAAAGAACCTGAAGCAATGGTCAAGAAGGAAAACTTGAGAGTATTCGTTTTCCTGCTTAACTTCGGCCATAGTAAAGCGCCTTAAAGGAAAAGAATTTACCAAGCACTCTTAAGACCTACTATCTAATAATCTCGCTATTGATCAGTAATTCAAAGCCTTACTCGATGGATAAAACGAAAATGTTATTCTATTCGTTTCTAGTGTTTCTCAGGATTGTGCTGAATTTCAGTATGTTTGGTATTTATTTTGAGTGATCTATGTGATCTGTTATGAGGACTTATACACTGCACTACACGTGTTTCAGCCTTTTAGCTTCTTCAGCTGTACGGTGCACTTCGTCTGAGCAATCTCCTTTAGGGGAGAACTCTCCTTACATAGAGGAACCGCAGATGTGGTATTTATATGAGCCGTCAAGTGTTTGAAATCATCGAACGAGAAGGGTTGTACATCCGATTACTCTTGGATGGCAACTATGAATTATCATACCATTCGTATTGAGTGCTTCTTGAGACCACGCTCAAATTTCTATACGTCTGACAATGATTTTTGAGCCATGCATGTGGTCTGTTGTAGGCATTATGCATGACTCAATACCTATAACGGACCATATGCATCGTTTAATAACCCATAACAGACCACATGCGTGGCTCAAGAAACCCTCAGAGACCACATGAATGGCTTCAAAAATAATTATCAGATATTGAAAGTGTAATTATACAAATTACTGACAGCTTATTGAAAGTATCTGACAGCAGATTTCGCGCTGTTTAGATACTGAAAAGATCAAGTTGAAGTTGCAACCCAACCAGATACTTTTGTAACCCTAACGAAAAATCACGAGACCTAGATATCAATCGCACCACAAACAAAACACCTTTTCTACACACTCGTTGCCATATAGAAGTCTTCCAATGAACATTCGACGTACAATTCTGCAGTTTACACATGGATTGTTAAGGTAGCTCTCTCACTTCAAAATATTAGTCTGATATCTTATGTCAGATCACGCATAGTAACTAAGTACTCTTCCTTGCGGCTCATTTGCATGTGCACAAAATTTATCCAGAATTTCCCGAAAATTTTATACGCTGAAGTCTTATAGATAAAGTGCGAGGATGGTGACTTTTACTACCTTCTCTTTTATGCTTCTGTGCTTTATGCGATCTTGGTGTTGTTATTGGTTGATCATTAAGCTTGGTGACTATGTGTTATTTTATACGGATTTGCAGTGGCTTAGCGGTTTAACCAATGTATTCTTCAGCGCATCCAATCTCAGGTAATTACCAAATTTGCCGTTGGGCACATATAATGCACTCTTCCTTCGTGCATAGACGACCACAAAAGCTGTTGCGAATTAGCTACCACCCAGACTATTCTGTGATATTTCACCGTTCTGTTACTATTTCTCTAAGTCTGCTCTTTCCAAACAGCATTCTATAGGTGGATTTTTGTTCGAAAAGGAGGACTGAATATATGGGGTACTCATTTTTGCTAGGGATTGTTGTTCCGTGGCGCTCTAATTTCTCTAAATCTATCCTAAAAAGCTATACTTTCGTAGCCGTTCAAAATTTGCTATTTGTCTAGCAGATTTAATAATCATACCTTTTCCTGCTTTCTGTGCACGCACTGATAGCTGTCCAAAAGATTTTTTTCTTTCACAGGCGCTCTATGTGTGTGTGACGTTTGAAAGAAGAGGCAATGATCCGGAATCGTTTCATTACTCGGCTTTTGGCGCAACTCTGTTGTGACGGCTTATTTAAATAGCTTAGTTGAAGGTCGACAGATAGAAGCCAATTTGCTGCTAGCCTCTTTTGGGTGAATTCAACGTACTCTGACTTTTTATTCGATAATTCGAAGCATTTGCCCGTATCCTCCTGTGTGGAGCAGATAATAAAACGATCACCTATATATCCACAGTAGAGTAACTGCCAGAGACTGATTATCAAGAGTTTCAGTTTAGACCAGTCGTACTTTTTGCTTTTTTCTGCTGCCTGCTCTCTTACTGGTAAAAAATAGCTTCCGGTTCAGGCAAAAAATGAGCAGTTTAGACACTACTTAAGCATAATTATGAGCTGCTTCACAGACAAACTATAACCATAGTTTTTTGTTCTTCGATGTTGTATAGGAGATTCGAGGATAGCTCACGTGGCAGTCATTCGACATACTAATATAGTAATATAAGAAGCGATGACGTCAGAGAACTTTATGTAAGCGTTGGGTTGGGTGTTACGCAGGCAAACCAAGACTATATGAGTTTTTGTGAGATGGATTGGTGTTTCTAATACAGTTAAAAGCCAAGGCACACTACATTCATGAATCAACGCTGATGTTGGTCCTAACTTTGACTAGCGATCTTTCATTGGAGATTTTCGATGCATTCCAAGGCAAGGTTGTTATAAAAATGTATATGCAAAAATGTTTGAATGTAACATTTTCCAAAAACATGTTTTGAACAGCAATAAGTTTGCGCACAAATATAGACGAGAAACCGCTATCCTCTATATTGGTTCTAAGTGTAACCATTCTTAATTGCCAGGAAACTGTAGCTTCCAATTATAGGTTTAGTGATAAAAGCATGCTCCCAAACGCCAATTTTAGAGATAGTAAGATCTCCTACATCCTGCTGTACATTTCTGAAGAATGATTAAAGTTAGAAAGGTTTGAAAAATGGTAGAAGCATCTGATATACCATCGATTGTATTCAAACTCCAGCTGGTTTTCCAACGCCTTCGTTCACTAATTATGGAAGGTAGAAATTTATGTGCTTCGATAATGAGATTTGCCGAAAGTCTTCAGGATGATGTCAGAGAGACTTTGGTGGAAGTTTTAATCAATTATGAGGTGCAAATGGATTGACAGAGTTTCGTGGAAAAGCGAAAAAACTACTTGAATCATTCAGTGGCGAATTTTCCTAAAAAACTTCACTAAGGTAATTGGCTTAACCGTTAGTAATGCAATTTGTTGGGAAGCAAAGTGATAAGCGAAACTCCTCAAGCACCAACAGAAGTAGTACGTCAAATCGTGGAATTTTCGAGGGCTTTCATGAACGATGAATGCGAGAAAACGAAAGGAATGGAAGAAGCTGGGATCCGTTAACTAAGTTGTAAGACGGGTTTATAAAATCAAAGAAATAGAACATATCAAAGCAATCTTAGATGATTCTAGAATTTTCAGTAAGTTAAACTAATATTACGCCCTTTTATACTGCTGCAAAACCATTAAGATTTACGATGAACTTTGAAATCCATCCAGTCCACGTCATACGAGACCTAGAGCAGTGAGACGAACTAAACACCATGTTGCGTTTCGGTTTATTGATAAATTTACTCAAATTTTCTACAAATTCTCAGCATTCTCAGCATCTCAGAGCTGTCGTCTTTTCCACGATTATTTGAGTCAACTGCTCACATAGAATGATTATTCTCACGGTGTTGGTTTTCGTAAGCTTCGCATTGAAGTGAAATTGGTAGATTGAAGAACTCTACGAGGTGAGTACCGCCACGCTTGCACACCCTGTATTATCTCGAATGAGTGTGTAATATTTTCTTAATATAATTAACCAGCTCTGAAAAAAGATTTGTGATTGAGCGAAAGATCGATTCGCTGTCATCATATGTGCGTCGCAGCATCTGAAAACAATGAGCAAGACATATCTCATAATTATTATTTGAGCCAAAATCATGTGGTCTGTTATATGGCTGACTTATAGAGCCACGTATTTCTCTTGGCAGTCTCATCACGATACCAGCCAAAAACAGTTGAGTGTACTGTCCATTCAGTGATGAGTTTCATTTGGTGGACGGTGTAAAATTTTCGTCTCGCCTACTCTTAGTACGGGCCTCGTGAGAACTGGCAAAAGAGAAGGGTACCGCCCGACTGATGAGATGTCAAGGTCGAAATACGTGTATCGGGCTCTATAAGTCTGCCCTATAACAGACCACATGACATAACGGCTCAAATAATAATTATGAGATATGTTGAGATTTAAGCGAGGTCTCAAGAAAACACTTGAACGAAAGGAATGAGCAGGACAGCAAGACTGCAAAACGTAAATCAAAGTGAAGCTTTTACTAGTGAAAGCTCGTTGTTGTCAGCAAATACTTATTAAGTGAAGTAGAGTATAATTCCATGTAAGAAAGCAGTCACGTGAGAATCAGTTGTTCATAAAATATTGAGGTATGTCTTCTAAAAAGGAGTCTGGTCTTTGCTCCAAAAGTCGAGTATAGATGTTTTCCGGTAGACTACAGTATTACCACTACATTTCGCTCCAAGATGTGCTCGCTTCTCAGCATTCTTGTGGTTATACTGATACCATTTATCGAAGACTGATTTTTGTGAGACGTCGCAGCGGTGATAACATATTAGAATTTTGGGTTGATATTTGAGTATCACGTGTTCAGTACCGGTACGTGCTTGCCAGACCAAACCGCTGACAATTGGCTGCTGACAGAATCGATATCTTGCATGACAGAAAGAGTGATACCAAAGCAGGAGCTCAGGTGGTGCAGTTGTTAGCCCACATCCCAGAAAAGGGTGAAACGTGAGTTCAGCTACCACCTGAAATTCAAAGTTTTGTATATTACTGAATATTATTGAATATACAGTTGCAGTCATATATCGAGTTTTACTAGTTTCATTCTAGTTTGCGATTCGTTGTCACATTTTGTTGCGCGGATTCTAGTACTTCTAAGCTGGAGTCATTTCCTTGCTAGAATTGTACCAAAGACCTTTTTACATTTCGAGTGCTGTTTTGACCGCTACTTGAAGATTCTACTTTTGTCCTGAATGCGTGAAGTACCGCTCGGTCAGGTCTCCTTGTAATGTTCGGGATAACTAACTGGAGCGCACCCACGTTATTAGAGGGAGTCGAGGGAGAGAGGGGACGAGGGAGGACATGTCCCTCAAAGCATGCATCACAAATCTCTTGGTCACTGGCTGCCCCTTCTCATATTGAGTTTAAAACGACCATTACTTGATCTCATCATGAGTAAGCAATTTTTGTAGATTATTAATCTAACA
Organism: Parelaphostrongylus tenuis; assembly: GCA_019055375.1. Taxonomy (NCBI): domain Eukaryota; kingdom Metazoa; phylum Nematoda; class Chromadorea; order Rhabditida; family Metastrongylidae; genus Parelaphostrongylus; species Parelaphostrongylus tenuis. The sequence goes on along the minus strand of JAHQIW010000884.1, from coordinate 18,851 downwards.
CAAGGATGGCATAAAAGCTCTGTTTCAGCTAACATTTTGCCTTCTTTGCACCCTCTATGAATAAGTAACTGGAATTATTAGTGCCACGAGGATGACAAAGTTGCCAAAACTATCGCCGAGTGAAAAATTCATGTCAACCCCGTGTTAACACGATGACGTGACGAAATACTAGTTGAATTTTTAACTGTTTTTTACAAGTAAAGGAATCAAACTGACGCTGCCGTATGAAGGGATTAGACCACACAAAGCACGAAACTGTATTTTGGCTAATGCTTAGACGATCTTTGGTCTGCCTTACAACGGATTTAGATGGAACCACTTAGTTTCGATATCAGGATAAGCTAGATTTGAAATTCAACACTGTCTAGTCAATGTAATCGTTCAAATAAGGGAAGTCGGCGCTGTACTCATATGTCGGCAGGAAGATTGGTTTCAACAACCGGGTCGATTGTGCCTACTAACTGATGCATGCGCGGTTTTGTGTGTGGTCGGGTGTGCGTGTAATACTTGCCGATGCTGGACTAATGATATATTTCACTTTTTGAGCGGCTGCATTTATTCTGGCTTTGAGCTTAGGTGCTGCTAAATTACAGCACTTGACTACCTTTTTGAAAAAGGGAAAATGGAGTTTGAATGTGATATTCATTACTGGTTTATATTTGCACTCATTCAGAAGTTAAAATTTCCAAATAATTAAAAATCATGCATTCCCATTTGGTGGCTTTTATAGATGAGAAGACATTCATTTAATTAGAGATCCGAGATCCTTGCTAAAGCTCTCTGAGGTCATAAATACTTACGACATTGACCTTTTGTGAGTCGATGAAAGGATGCCTTATAACTATGCTTTTTTTTGCGACACTAGCTTTTATTAGGATAAAATTTTCAAAAAAGGATTTATAAATAAGAGTTCGTGAACTCCTGTCAAAAGTGTCCACTAGATTTGTCATTTCTTTGCTAGAAGGCTATTTGTCATAATTTATTTTTATCATTCCAATCAAAAAATGCTGTAAGTATACCTTGTTAATTTTTTAACTGGATTCTATATGGAAATTTTTGTGAAAATCCGGTAACGTATGGCTAATTATTATGAGAGGATGATTGCAGGAGGTTCATGGCGGACAAGAAATATGAACAAAAAGAGTGTCAATGATTTATAGTGCAGCACAAGTCCTCTTAATTCCAAGCAATTATAGGATTACCTCGTTCATAAATATCTACGAAATCGATTAGAGCAAGTTTCGTGCCCTTGCTTTATTTTGCCCCGTCTTCCCCGTTTAAAATAACAGCTAATAAAAATTTCTTTGTGAACATTTCATCTGATGGTGACGCTCAGGGCACGTGTATCATAGTGGTCAAAAGCGCTCTGAGACACGCGCGTGTTCGATAGTTCACTTCTGTGCCAAGGCACACCAAGTTTTCCATAACTCCAGGATTGATTAATCAAAACCATAAGTGTCTGGAATGATAGTAGCACTAACATAATGTATTAGTACCCCACCGCGAGTCATCTGAAGGCCAGTTACGCATTCAATCACTCTAAGTAATGGTTGTAAAGTTGTATCCGTATCCATTAGAGCTTTGTTCTTTGCTGGCGATTTTTTCGTTGATGGGAAAGAGTACTTCCACAGCTCACTTTTGTTTCTTCAACTACATCTTGCCTACAAATTTGCTCAAACTCAATTGAAATAAAAGCATATTTGTATGCATGTACAAAAGTTGAGAAATACATATTTTAGCTTGAGTCAGATGAAAAACAATCAGATGTGTGGAAAACCCTACAAAAATTGACTCAGAAGAAGAACGAAAAGCGTTACGTTTATGATTTTTCACCACATCGCCCGCAAGAAGAGCCGATTTGCTTGAAAATTGTCAAATGATCCTTATTCGGTCTTTAACTACTATAGATCAGGTAGTGATACTCCAACGAGTTACCACGCTTCGACTCAAGATATCTTAAATGAATCTGATGATAGAAAATTATTTTGGGCCGTAGCTGAGTTGGTTGTGATTTTCGGCGTGCACGAGGCTGATCCCCACCTCACAATATGCACCGTAAAACAAAAGCGTAGATCTTATGGAACCAGCTTGGCTATCCTTTAAACTGAGAGGAGACGTGGTCCGACCAATATTCTACGACATTCATGAAGAAGACGAAAGACGAACTGATTGATAATTAAATATAATGATGACGAGATCTACTGAAATTTGAGCTTGGTCCTAATAAAACACTTGAGATAAAGGCATAATATGATAAAAACGTCAACCAAAGAGCAAGTCAGTGTACAACACTGTAAGTTCGGTGATCGGTGATATTTTCACTCGACTTACAGTGTAAAACGTTCGTCATCGATACCTCTCAGTGTGCTGACTGGAGCACCCAAAGAGGAATGGCTAAAAAGATTGAAAGACCGAAAGGTTCTACCCGATTGACGAGACTGTAAGGTTGAAACACGTGTATAGGGCTGTGCAAGAGCCCATTTACCAGACCACATGACATGTTGGTTGAAATAATAATGAAGAGATCTATAAAAATTTGAGCGTGGTCTCAATGAAACACTCGAAATAGAGGTATGATATAATTGCTAAAAGTACTCGGACTCACACAGTGCAAAATCTGTGATAAGGACCAAACAAGATAAAAGTAAGAAGAGCTATTCAGCTGCAGGAAAAGTTAGACTAGAGAACAAGGCGTTCATATCGGAAAAGCAAATTCACTGTTTTGAGCACTGTAGATTACCTTTGATTAAACTGAAGCAGGAACAAGAAAAAAGGTGAGTTTTCATGTAGATCAAAATGTCTGACATATGATACTCTTTCCATCAAAACTAAAGAGCTGTCTAAGGACTTCTACTGTCAAAGCGTTCGACCATCTAACAGATGTATTTGTAGTTAGAACGTCAAGAGTGCACATTTCTTGAACGCTGAGAGCTTTTCGAAACAAACTGAAGCCAATTTTAGATGGATCTTATGAATCACTAATGTGTTTTTTAGCACAACGTTCGTCTTGTTGCTTAATATGCTAAATATTGAGTGAACGATCGCTAGCGTTCCTAGAGTACTGCGGACCATTTTTCAAGGGCCTTGTTCGAGCAAATCATGACTATTAAACCTCTACTTAATGTGAGCTTTATGTGAACCTTAATGGCTGCTTGAATAACTTTTTGAAATCTTAGCTCCTTCTAAGGTGAGTTTCGAGTGGGCAGATGACTATTGCCAGCAAAATGCCATTTTGTCTTTTACACCAAAGAATTAAGTATGAATTTTGTAGATTTGTTGTTGTTTTGTTGAATTGTTTCCTACAAAATGTTATGCTTACCTTAAGAACTGATAATAGAGCTAAGGCGCTCGGCGTTGATCAGCCGGTCGTTCGGTGGTTCACAGTGCATTTCCACTTCATTTGTGGTATCGAAGAAATGACTGAATGCATGCTTTTCCTATATAGCGACATAGAAAAGTTACAATGTATCATCTCGGCGTTCTTCTTCCGAATAAGTTCGGCACCCATCTGACGGCCACTGACGGACAAATGGGAAGCTTGATTAGCCTGCGTGTGGGATCCAGTTGACAACCACATACACACTTTTAACTACTGCTCTACACGCGTCTCTTTTCTATGTGTTAGAACAGAGATCTTGAAAAGGGTGTAAAAAATGAGTATTTCAAAAAAATTCTACTTTATTGGCATCTAACTCTGTATGACGATTGGCTACTTGATTGGTATTATATTATTCCTTACCTAAGTGATTGTTTCATGCAAAGAAAACAACAGGATTTAATGTTTTGCTGTGCTACAACCGAGTAATCTGGTGGTCTTCAAGCACAACCACTGTTCAAAGATCTATCACTTTCTTCCCTTACCGATTTGTTGAATGCTGATCACGTGTGATATTCTTCGGAGTCCTTGAGGATAAAGCGCTGTGTCGATCTGTCATCTTTACTCATTAGCATTGTGAAGGCTTCATGATCGGAAAAACCTCAGTTACTTAAACTCTCGATTTCTTCCAAGTAAGATAGTCTTTTTTGACTAATCGACTAGATGAGACATAACGACAAAACCCGAGGGTCCCTATTACATTACTTTTTATAGAAATGTCTTAAATTTATTCTAAAATACATGAGATTGTCATCGCACGAATTTTTCAGTATACTGAGGATTAGCTAACACTTTATTTTAGGCCTTTAGTTTCGAGTGTTTCTTACGACCTCGCTCAAATTTCAGTATTCCTTATAATTATTTTTAAGCTATGCTTGAAGTCTATTGTGGGCGCTTTTACAGTTCCATACACGTGATACGGCTTTGACAGCCTCTTCAGTTGCACGGTGCCTTTTTGGTCAGTCAGTTCCTCGGGGATCTATCCCTTCCATAGAGGAGTCGATGGCGAACGTTTTACTCACGCCGTTTAGGTGATAAGATCACCAAATGGGCAGTGTTGTACACTCGACGCTCTTGCTACTATCGCTCTCTTACTAATATTGTAACGTTTTGCCAGTAAAAAGTTGAAAACAAAGATACATTCATCAAAGTAAGTAAAATGAAAATGGGGAATGAATCTTAATTTTACTCAAGGTCCTATAATTCGGCTAACAAATCTATTTCCATTCTGTTTGTCGGGTTTTTCTTTCATTGAAAGATATTTCCCCCAAATGAAATGGAAGACATGCGATAAATCAGATTTTCCGAAGACAAATAGGTCAACTTTTGCAGGAAATAAAATGGCGAACTAGTCAGAGCAGAATAAAACAAAAGTCTGCATTTTCTTGGCAGACGATGAAAATAGTGACGGCTATGACCTATGCCCTTCTAATTTTCTCTGTTCACTTTAGTGTTGTTTCTTCCAGCTGTTCAAAAACTTCAACAGTTAGGTATAGATAATGACGTCATAGAAGTAATGAGATCTTTAGAAAGTTATCACTGCTAAAATAAACTTCTGGCGAAAAATAACGGAAAACAGTACAGGTGGCGACAAAAAGAATCAATTTGTAAAAAACGTTTTGCCGTTACAGTGATTATCACCTAGTAGAAAGATGGGACGGCTTTCTACTGCGAGCTTAAAATTAGGAATTGTTGTATGGCCCTTTAAACTTGGCTAAAATATCAATTCGGAGAGAATCATTTGTGGGACACAATATTTTTCGAGTGAGAAATACCAGAAATAAAATATTGAGCTTAGATTGATCACCAAGGATAATGGATGGAATCAAAACTAGTATTATGGGATTCACGGCGCAATGATTATAAAAGCTAGCATGCTGATTTACTAGTATGTAACATATGGTGCAGTGCAGTTATGCGTCCATTCCACCCCTCCTCCTCATCCGCTTTCAAATAATGGTTTCAGTAACGCCCCCTGCTAACCCCATCCTTGTCACTTCATCGCACTGAATGTGTGAGAATTCTAGCATAATCAAAACCTTTGTAAAAGGCGGAGGAAAAGCCACTGAGCTGCTGTTGAAGCACTTCCTGAAGAAAAACTATTTTTCAATGAGAAGATAATAAACATTGCCTCAACAAGCTCAAGGGTAAAAGGGTAGTGTGAGATTTTCTCACTGAAGTTGCCTTTCTAGAGGTGCATGACAATTTTTCTTTGACAAATTTGTATCAGACTTGTAAGTTAAGCGTATTTCCGGATTACAGTGCTCGGAATATGCCTGTAGGAGTATCTAAAGGTAGAAAGATTGCGACTCTTTAGTACAGCAATATTGAGATTTCATAAAGAATTCCGCCAATGAGTATTCGGTAATATTCACAAAAAGGAGAAAATGATTCAAAATTGGACGAACCCTCGTGGCAAATTCGAGTGTGTTCGTGGCTGACCTCAGCATGATAAAGCGTAGAATGAAAGAATTGCTGTGCTCGGCTCAATATATGAAGTAGAGTTGTATAAAAAGTACTATTGTCTTGAAGACATTATACACATAACTGCTCGGAAAAATTTTTGACAGGGTTTATCGACGCGGAAGTTAGAGTGGTTTATTACACCCTAGATTGGTTATTGGTTCGATCCTATGCCCTATGATCACAAATCGCTCATCCCTCCGGTCTAGGCAAGTTAGTGAAAGGACAGACAATTACGAGGATAGCAATATTGACTTGATACTTCGGTCGACCATCATAATCATCATGTAGACGAATATGCATTCAGTACAACTGATATCCAATATATTAAGTTTTTGTCGGCGATTGATCGACGTCAGACGTTTATCTCTGCTAGTTAAAAGTTGAAATACTTCATGTAAGGTGCAAAACTGATTTGTCGTTCATCTGGCTTGAATCTGTACCCCAATTTTCATTGCTTTTTCATTTTTTATATCATTTAATTGAATTCATATAGTAGATTGTGAAACGAGTAGTATAATGTGCTGGAGAGGAGATAAACTCGTAAGCGACTTAGTTCGTAGGATTGTCGAAGTCGCGTCTCGGAGACGAGCAGGCAGCGGAAATTATGGCCGTTGTCGAAATTTTGTTAAACCGATGCCGTCTTTGTTCCAAAGCTCTAAAGGCGATTGGCAAACGGATGAAAGAAAGTTGCATTTTTGAGAAAACAGCCCCTAAAAATCACTGTAAAATTTGGATTTGCTCAAATTTTTAGGCAGCTTATGAGAAGACACCGTCTATTGGCCATGTTAGCGGAGGAATCAGACTATGTGACAAAACTCAGGCTTTTCGTTGCAGTAAAATAGGTAATAGGTGGGACGAAATTTAGAAACTTTGTTCTAAAAATAGTCGTACTTTTATTTTTTTTTGAGGTTACATGCTAAGATGGAAACGCACGTCGCACAGTCAACTGCTAATTCATGGGCGGTTTAGAAGTCCTGCGGAAATGCAATAAAAGAAGACCTTGGGGGAAATATGAGCGTCAGTGGGAAATTTGAAACTTTTGAAGTTCCACACAACATCCAGGGCGTTAAGCAAATGCTAAGACTCAGCCAATTAGAGCATCGAAATAATCACCCCTTGACTTTAGATTAGATGTCGACCAGTTACTAAAATGCGTTGAGAATGCATCCCTATTTTTCCTTCCTAAACTGCATTCATATCTATATTCCATCACATTAGCATCATTCAAGATGGATATGTCACTTCAGTGACACTACTTCCGGAATCCGACTTTCTTACATGGACATCCATAATACTGTCGATTTGGGCACAACACATACCAGGAAAGAGTCTCTAGGTTCGCTTTTCTGCACAGAAGAGGCTTTCCTAAAATTCTCAACAATCGTCTGATCTGCTTGTCGTCCATAAATCCTGCACGAGAGTTATCTTGAAGCAGGATTGGCAGAATCTTCGATGAGGAGCAGCCAAGTGAGCAAACAGGGTTTTCGAAAAGGATTCAGTGCTATAGACCACGTCCACACGATAACGAAATTCACTGAATTATCGCAAGTGTGGAAGAAGTCCTTCAGTCTCACTTTTATCAACTCAACATAAATCTATTAGCTCGGCTGAAACAGAAGGATGGTAAAAGCTGGCAGCCAGTGCTTTTTTGCCCATTACGCGAAAGCTCTGTTATGAGCTATTCAAGAGCTCTTCCATAAGAGAATTATATCTTTATGATAGCATTATCCCATGGCTCTCAATGCTAATTTTTCGTCATTAGGCAATATTTCCACGTCGCTAAGGATTTTGGGGATTTGAAAGCTTCAAAGATTTATAGAAGAGGTTTTGCTTCGTATAGAGGTGATAAATTTCTAGATATCATCTCGCGAAGCTTACCAACCTATCCAATTAGTGATTTCATTTTTTGGAACATGTCCTCGTAGAAACATCTTTGATACGTAGACAATCTTCTTAATCGTAGTGTACAACATTTGAAATTTTTTCATAGCCTTCGTGAAAGAATATTTTGGGTGGCTAGCCTGTTTTCACGTTTACTGAGCGAATCGCAGCTTTTCTAGCATTTATCTGCTCACCGATTTTCGGATAGCAGAATAAGGTATTAACTTGAACTGCATGAAATGAGACGTTTCACAATATCCGTTTAGCGTTTGCCTGATCTACGAAGGATGAGAGGTTTGATGAACGCGGAGCGGTGACTGTACTCGTGACTATCTGCATTACTACCATTGCACTACTCAATCCCAAATATTCTGATACATTATAATATAATACCTCATGAACAAGTTCATGTTTCAACTTTTTCAAAGAGAACATTTTATGAGGAATATTCTTTGGAGAAAAATCATAAACTTTTCGATTCAAAGAGTCAAAGATTGTTTTCGCATGTTTTATTTCCCTTTTACCTTCATTGATAATGTTTGAAATAACTCAAAATGAGTTATGTTTATGTTTGAAAGCACTAGTACTTTCACACTAAGAACACTGTTCGCGATATGTGTAAACGTCGTATGCTAACTCGACTACAAGAGATGGATTCAATAAGGCAATGCTATCCTGCTGAAATTATTCATTGTCTCTCTCGAGAATGTCATGAGAAAACTGAAATGGGATAAGATGGAATGAAAGTCGATGGTTGGCGTCGAAACATTCTTTGATTTGCAGATGATATCGCTCGTATAACATCAAGCATTATGTATGCGGAATAACTAAGTGCTATAGCGCTTCTGGGAAAACTGGTATCTACTTGAATTGCAAATAAAAACGATGTTCGTGAGAAACGGACTCGTCTCTGATGCTCAACAGATATCTCTGAATGTTGCGGTGTGTAGCATATGGATAAAGTACTAAGCATGGAGAATAATTACTTGAGGAGAAATTAACGGCTTGCTTAGCTGAGAAGCTCAATGAGAGTTCAGTTCACGATGAAAACAAAGAAAGACGTAAGTTATCTTTACAATGTTGACTTTTCGATTCATCCTGCGTAGCTCGCAGAGAGCCAATAACCGGATGAGATCACACTATCGAGTGAACACTCCATGGAGCGTATGATGCTAGTATAATCCAGTTTCATTATAGTAAAGTAGAAGATCCGAAGTTCCCACAAATGATCTTTGATCAAAGACCACAGTCACCAACACATACACAGACATTTCGGTAATTAAGGGTATCAGACATGTAATGACCGGTAGATATGATGCATTTGCGGCTGAATCACAAGGGACTTCAAATGCATAGCAATGAGATCAGTGACTAGATTGCCAGACTTTTTCAAGAATGTCATAGAAGAAGAATCCAGTGCTCCTCAAGGCTTCAGAAAAGAACCGAATCATCCGGGCCAGTCTTGAACGTAGCATGAAAAATGGAATTGCAGATCCGACTATCGATCAATCTTGGTATTAAGAACAAAATTCCTTAGTTTTCATTTTAATGGACACGAAGTTGTTACCAATACGGTTTACTCAGTATAATATAGACAATAAGAATGGATAACGCTCTGGTAATTTCGCCTTTTGCAAACGGTCGGAAAAGTCAGATTTACGCATTCAGACAAAGAAAAAACTGTCCACGTGGGGCTGTAGTCTCAAGTCTCAGCTTCGAATAGTTACTCACACGCCTATGAAAAGTTCCTCTCCAGCGAAAGAGATCGGTTTTTCATTTGCTCCCTTCTAATCAGAAAGAAGCGAATTTATATAATCCTTATCACGATTAATTAAACAACCATTTGCTGAACAAAGAGTGGATCTCTTCGTCCCAGAAAGGATGAGGACGGCGATAAAAAAATTTGGTGAGGTCACTTTTGAGCTAATTATAATCCTTATCTTCCTGCAGGTGCTACATCAGAGAGCAAAAAAGGTGATAATCTGATGGAGCAATATAGGGCTTAACAGAGATGTGGTACCGTGGTCCAGATCAATTCCCTCAATATATGGGGAGCCTACTTTCCAGTGTGTGTAGTTTAGCGCTATCCTCGAAGAGAGGCAACACTGAGTCGTTTCGGACTCTTTTCGCAGACTGTTGCGGGAAATTTCCGAAGCTGATCGCCGTGGACGTCGGCATTAATTGGCTACTTGTTGTTTAGCGGATCTCAAGAAAGTATACTCTGCAAATTCCATAAAAGCTTGAGCACGACCTTCTCAGGTTCAAACTTGGGCTCAGTTGAACAGGCAGGCCTTTGCCGAGAGGTAGCCATTAGACTCGGTGCGTGTTGTTCTCGTAGTGGTCTGGGAATCACTTTCAGTAATGCAAGACTAAGGAAGGTTTTGCTACTGCAATTGCAGCAAAAGACTTTCTCAGATGCTCACGCGTGGAGCGCGATCGTTGTTGGTCAATGCTCAGGATGCCCATCAAGTCATTACTGGCTAAAGCTCCTTTATACATTTTTATAGTTTTCTTTCTGTTTTGGTATACCAACGAACCATAGATGAATCGGAAAGATGAGCGCATTATGATAACACGTGATATATATATACATATATAATATATATATACATATATATAAATATATATATATATTTAACCTTTTACCATGTGTCTTTTTTGTTGATATGAGCAGGCCACATGCTTCGCCCACGTATGACTCGGAGCGTTGGCCTAAATAATGGGTGGAGGGCCGTTGAACAACAAATGATGAGTACTCAATTTCCAAGACCGACTATCTATTAACCTCGGCAGGTTTTTAACTAACCAGTCCAACTATAAGCCGACAAGGAAGGATGCCTCGTTACCACTCGTGAGATGAACCAATTTATAACACTGTTGCTTCGATGGGTGGAATGCATTACGAGCTTATGTGATCTCTACTTGAATTATCCAGTGGAACACATATAAAAAAGCGGTGAGTATATTCAGAGATGATTTTGTGCTTTATGCGACTAAAATATCGGCCTAGTGATTTTTTAAAGGCGTGATAGAGGTGTTTGACTGATAGAACTGTAGACAACTTCACCTATTGAGGCTCTGAGCAAGGCGAACCGCCGAAGCGTTAGCAACTCAGTAAAGAATAATAAAACACCACGTGTCTGGCTTAGGAAGAAAATTAGGAATTGATGAGTATTGAATGAAAGCTGTTTGCTAGCGATTAAACACTTATGTATTGAGTTTCATGTGCTTAGGCCATGAAAGTGTTTATCTGAAAATATGACATGTCATTCTGAATTTTCCAGTCTCCATAGAAGACGAGACTGCCAAAATGTTAGTCGTTATTATTGTTTGTGGTAAAACTAGAAAGGAGAACTTCGCTTCACGCCGGTTATGGCCACACGATAAACAATGAAACGATAACTGAGACGCAATTTTTTTTAATTGTCTAGAGTCTAAATTAGCATAAGGAGGACTAGTGCCTGAAGAAGGAAAGGACAAAATCTCAGGATTGTCAGGGCACTACTAAAAAGATGTAAGCTAGGAGAATTGTAGCTATTAGGTGCACAGCCCTGTAGCGACAGAGTCGCGAGAAATACATGTCACCGGAGAATGCGAAAGAAATGTTGGAACCTATCAGTATTGTGAGTTCAAGCAGAAACGTATCCTAGTTTTTAACTTAGTGAAGATGACATGTTCGATTTCAGTTAAACACGCAGCTCATAGTAGACTATGTCGGTAAAGACTAGCGAAAAAGTGAAGTTTTTGACTGTAAAATATCTTTTAGATTTCGATTTCATTCAAAATTCTCTGCTCATGGAACTGCTATTGATTGAATATAATATAACTCTAAATCAAGCTTTTGCTTCTTAGCTTCCTTCATAATCTGGAAGCGTAGTTTGATGGCAATCGCATCTTCACCGTACATAGGAACAATAACAGGATTTACATCTGGTTGGAGAACTAGTATGTTTGTAGTCTATTCGTTTATCTAACACTGGTGAAAGTGAAAATTCTGTAGTCGTTCCTTGAATGTTAAAGTATTTAAAGATTGTCTACAAATTCTCTTACTCAATCAGCCATTTTCTGAAAGGAATAAATAATCAAGGCATAAATTTGAACAGAGAATGGATCACCGCGGCGAAAGCTGTGGGTTTGGAAGCTTCAGCCATTTCTCGACTTAAAGGTGATCCTCCAACTTTTCTGCTCTAAACTTAGTCATCAAAACACTCTTTCATCATCAACCGCCTTTAAAACTCGGCATAGCTTGAATAGTTCAGTGTTTTTTCTTGATAAGCAGTTCCTAGGTTTCATAAAAGCAATTATCCGTGCTTTCTCCGTTACACTAATGTAGCGGTAGTGGTGCAACGGATAGAACACGCGCTCCAGGATAGAGTGAGGTGCGGGTTCTGGTCCCGCCTGACGCGAAAGTTTGCACATCACTCTACATTACTGGGTACATCTATGAATCTTATCGCCGCTAAAGCGGTTGAATAAAAATATGCCATTTAATTTGCAATATTGCAGTTGCGAAATAGTGCAGTGCTGACGTTTTGGAGAGTTTCGCCTTCTCCAGAGTCTGAGTCTGCCAATGTCAAATTGACTTTCAATCTATTCTGTCAAAAACTCTCGTAACTCGACAGGAAAACGTAACGAACATAATTTGAAGTTTCACTCCAAAAAGCTTCATTTTCATCTCAAAACACCGTTTTGTTGTATTGAGCCTACCGATTATTCATTGAAGATAAGCCGTTTAGAGTCTTCCATAGGTAAGAATGTGCCCGGCTGAAGTCGGGAAAAACTTACACCCGCAAAGAGGAGTGCCTTGTATTTACGTGTGACCTTATACCATACCTCGAGCTGGCTTCTGCGACCTGAGCTTGTCACATTCTCACCTATACAAGACTCTAAGCGGCCTAACTCCAATGAATAACTGGAAGGCTTAAAGCAACTGAACGGTGAGAGATGTAAATTTAAAACAATGCTTTCTATTTTACAATTCGAAATTTGTTCCTTTCGCTTCTCTCTGTTGCGGATTTGAGAGTATTTGGCTAAGTAAATTGCTACTCAATTCGACCTTTCCAGGGTTTCAAGAAGTGGAAGCTCGCCGAAACGTCAGCCATTGTTCTAATATTGTGCTGTATTACCAATGTTCCCAATGAATGTTGTATTCATTAACAGACGTGGAACTGCTTATCAGAAAAACACAGTGAATCAATATAATTCCCTTGACAATTTTCTTTCCACTTGCTTTACAGCCCTGATGAATCACCATACAAGGTTAAATTTATGATCAGTTAGATAGGGGGGGCCAATAGGTGGGATAGCATTGTACCTAGACCCTATCTCTGCTCAGTTGCTATAGATGATATCAACCTATCTCCTTATACCAAGATGCCTAGATCACTTACATGGAGCGGAAGCCAAAAGGCATACGTAATGGATCAGCTGATTGTTATCTAGCTCTGAACTATTGTATCAAATGCCTCCAAAATTACTAGCCCATCTCGAGCTGCTCAAAGAAAATGAAGGGTCAATAATTGTGAATGGCTTCTCGATCTAGACACTGAAAACTCTCCTAAAACAGTGTCTTAATTGTTCAATTCTCAGTTGGTCGAGAATTATTATGTGTATATTAGAGGTTAGTTCTTTGTCATGAGTCAATCATCACCAAGCCTTGCCATTGCCTCTGCATCTAAGGTGAAAGACTCATTTTCGATAATCGTCTCGCACTCTACTGCCGATAAATAGACGAGTGTTGTATTGTCGCATGCTGTCTTGTGGGGCTCCTGTCCGCAGCAGGCCTCTTTCATATTATCTCATTCTCCGTGAGGAGAGAAAACCGTTGATGTACATTGGAGTCTTTAAACTGCACCATTAATGCGGGCATCGATCATATTCTTACAAACAGAAAATGAAGCCTTTTTGACATCTCACTGGTATTCGGATTTAAAACCTGTTCTGACCAATGCCTTCTCAGTGTTAAGGTGCGAGTAAGCCACAGGCTGAAATAGACCTATTGTCATGTTCAAAAAAAATAGGACAATTATACGACTAGTATGTCCTTACGACTAGTAAAGAAAAAGTTCAGATTACATTACCGTCATCACTGCGGACTGTTCCGAATAATAAAAATAAACCAGAAAAAAAGAACAAATAACTGGATCCTCGTTTTCTGGAGTTCGAGCAGCGATTCAAAATAACACAAGGGGCACAGCTGAACAAGTTGTTATTATCACAGCTGACTTGCGCTATGGGCCATAAGAAGAAATCTCCGCAAATACCGTCCAATATGCCTGCTGAGTGTACTCTACAAAGTGTTCACGGAGAATTTTTTATCAACATATCAAAGAATTTCAAGTAGTCTCAACCACCTGTTGTAACAGGATTCCGACAAAGATTCTGCCTGATGGACCACATGTAAACCGTGTCACGGTTCAATGAAGTCTGCGGGATTACTCGCATGCCTATTGTTATAACCTTTACGGCTCATTTCCATTATCCGGGGACAAAAGAATATCCAACCTCATTCTTTGAACAAGGACTTTTAATAGGAGTTTTAGTAATCATAAACTCAAATCTCTAGCTACAGCGCTTCGTGGCCATTTTCGAAAAGACCCTTTTACAAAACTGTAGCACTACAAAATCGTCTAGAGAAAATCTCGTAATACCTGACTCAATCGTTTTATATGGAGTTTCTTCAATAGTGGGGCAGAAAATTCTCAGTCTATTAACAAGCTGCATCCCCATGTCTGACGTACCAGGGTATCGATCGATCGCTACGCCACAAGCTGCAAGTTCGTGGTGGGTAAACAAGCTCGCCGAATATGTGGAACCCAAACTTTTTCCCGCTACACTTCGGCAAAACGGTTTTTTCCAAAAAATAAGTACAGCTTTGGGAACATTGAAGTCAACGCTGTAGAATGATTACTTATAGTCTAGAGAAAGAGCTCCGTCCGGCGAAATGTAAAACACAACTTTTTTTCTCCCACAGCGCTGTCAAAACAGCCTATTCTATATGCAAACACATTTTTGAGTTCTTCGAGAGCTACGCTACCGGATGAGTGCCAGTACTCTATATGAAGGAGTTCTGCCCAGCGAGCTATAAGCGAGGCAAATGAAGCGTGATCGTGTGAAACATAATTTTGTTCTAAATTTTACAGCGTTAAAAAGAGTATTTTCAAAAATCGCCTACCTATTGTGTTAGCCAGAAATTCAGACTTTCGAATGATTGCTAACACTCTTATGAAAAGTTTTTTTCCAGCGAACGGGGTCGAATATTCATTCGTCCCCGGATGACCAAAGAGAACTCTCTTCTCAATTATGAAGCGTCTGAGCGCTTGACATCGGCTAAACAAACCCAGCCCCACCATCATTCATCGATCAAGATGTTATATGATCTTTTATTCGGGCATTAGTTAGATGCAATAGAGACTGCAGCCAAAAATGAAGCTCTTTCAATCGAACTCTCACCTAATCCATAGCAAAAGAGGTTTGACAAGGCGACACTTTATCTCCAAAGTTGTTCAATGCCACACTATAGTGCATAGTGAAGTTGCTCGATTGGAATGAAAAGAGTGCTTGGAATTCTGTAATTTGGTGTACTGTAAGTTGCCGGTGCCGGACAAACGAATGTGCAACTGACAAAGCTCCTTTGTGTTACGTTCTCAACGCGAGAAGAACTTCTCACTTTATATGCTACAAACTTTCTTCCATGTGGTGTAGAGCAAGAAAATCTTTGTGTTGGATTTATTTTAGTCCATCATCTTGCCTATCCTCCTTTGCACGCTTGTTAACCTTATTTTGTGTGCGTGCATTTTTTATGTAACCGTAGGCTTAGTGTAGCGCTTCATCTTGAAAACTCTTTGTCTGTGGTTCGTATATAAGCTTTCGTCAATGCAGAAAGGGTAGTTGCAATCAGTTAGTGGTTGTTCTTTAGGGTTACTGTAATCCTACCGCACTCAATCCTCTTATCGAACTGGTCTACTTACGGTTTAACCCGCAGTAAACTTGTTAATCTCATCGTGCTTGTACACCTACAGTATCAGGTCAGTGTAACTGCAATCATCTTTAAGAGAGTTCAGAGCCAATTTCAAAGAAGGGCATACGCATTGATAAAAAATAAGTACCAAACTTTTGTTTCGTGGATAACATCGTAATGTTTTCGAGGAGTACCAATAAAATGGGAGCGATGCTCAACGAACTCAACAAAGTGAGAGAACTTATTGGACTGTGATCGAAGAGGATGAATGTCTCAGTTCACGAACAACCCATGATGCAAGTCGAACGAATTAATGAATGGCTCGACAACCTCGTACATGTACCGTGAATCATCACTGTACATAGAAAAGGTGAATGAGGAATTTGACACAAGAAGGAGAGCAGCATGGACCTCTCTTATCCCCTCAAAGGCAACAAGGACTGCGGACGGCCTCCAAACACCGTAAACACTTTTTCATTTAACAGTATTCACTCGACTCCTTTACACATCAGAGATGTGAGCTTATACTTCCACCATGTTAGAAAATTTGAGCACCACTCACGGGTCATTGAGCGAAGTCTTCTGCAATCACGCAACACTCACAACGTCTAAGCGCTCTACACAGCTCAGAATCTCAGACTATCACATTTTCTCGATCCCAAACATAATTGCATGAATAGCGAAACACGCATAAGCTGATTGAACAATACTAATTTATTTACTTCGATACTTGCACGGCCCGTCTTCACTAGTAGTGCGAGCCTAGCATAGTTACCTTCTTCTCTCACGTGCAATTATCGTTCGTGATGGTAGTCTAGTTCGAACATGGCGGTGTACGCAAGGCCATACCGTGATTTGAACTCGTTGCCAAATTTGGATGCAGATGGTTGACGTCAAGTCACTAATGTCCCCCGTCCGTCTTCTAAAAGGGCTCCTACATTGTCTTGGGATCCATTTCAACGCTCCTTCTGTCTATTTTTTACCTGTTGTTTTTATTAGGTGACCTGCTCATCTGTATATCGCTATCGATGTGACTGTTTTTGGGTCACGGAGGTGGGCATAGGTTTCGAAGATCTGAGTGCGCAAGTCCGGTCGGACTTGTGAAAGCCGGCTAATTTTAGAATACATCCTTTCTTATTATTTGAGCCAACATGTCATGTGGTCTGGCAAAGGGCTCTTGTACAGAGCCCGAGACACGTGTTTCGTCCTTACAGACTCATCATGCCGGGCAGAACCCGTCCCGTCTGTTCGATCTTTTCATAGTCAGTTCTCTTGGGAGCGTCACACTCCTCATATATAGTTATCGACGACCTACGTTTTTACACTCTATGCCAGGTGTCTATGTCATTCACCTAACACAGAGTGTTTTCCGCACTCGATTGCTAGCTGGCTGGTATTTTATCATATTATACCTTTCCTTCGAGTGCTTTATTAAGACCACGCTCAAATTTCAATAGATCCTTTCATTATTATATATAGATACATGCATATCATTTGCTCAAATAATAATGAAAGATCTATTGAAATTTGAGCGTGGTCTTAATAAAGCACTCGAAGGAAAGGTATAATATGATAAAATACCAGCCAGCTAGCAATCGAGTGCGAAAACACTCTGTGTTAGGTGAATGACATAGACACCTGGCATAGAGTGTAAAACGTAGGTCGTCGATAACTATATATGAGGAGTGTGACGCTCCCAAGAGAACTGACTATGAAAAGATCGACAGACGACGGGTTCTGCCCGGCTGATGAGTCTGTAAGGAGAAACACGTGTCCTCGGGCTGTACAAGAGCCTTTACCATACCACATGACATGTTGGCTCAAATAATAATGAAAGGATTATTAAAAATTTGAGCGTGGTCTTAATAAAGCCTCGAAGGAAAGGTATAATAGTGTTTAAGAATACATCGTTTCAGGAGATACTGCGAGTGCTGTGCAGATTCGTGACGAGATTGTACTGTCAATCTACTCCTCTGCTGCATATCAGACGCGAGGAGGACCGTTTGAACATCTGGTGTGCTATGAAGTCAGTGACTTCTCTAAAAGGCCCGAGCGCGGCCCACTTTGCTGCGTTTCTTTTGTCTTACTTCTTCTTCATGTTGATCTCCATGTCATCAAAAGTCAAAGATACACATGCAGGGTAATCTCTATAATCAGAATACCAATCACTTCATCTTGTTCATCTTCGCACCATTGATTCTTCATAAACCTGATCTTAGTCCTTTATGCAAAGCCCACTATTCTTTCCCGCTCCCCTGAGCTCGTACAGCACAGTCTCTGCTTCATTGGTACAATGTGAAAAAATGACAGTACCGTCCCGTTAAACGAAGATCCAACAAAATTGTTGCCCCAATAAGAGAAGCAAATCACAGATGGACAATACAGACAGTGGAATAGGGCCCTCAGAGAAGCGTCCCTCCTGGACGAAGTAAGCGATAGGTGAACGTGTTTATGACTAACGTCAAGCGTCTGCGTCTGCAGATGGAAGTGAATTAATGATTACAAAGTGGACATCGCGGCATCACCGTGTTCGAAACAAATCACCAAGTAGGCGGCAATCGAACGAGAGTGAGATGATTGGATGTTATGCTCGGCTCAAAACTATCATTCAAGGCAGACCATTTAAGTGTCGTGAGTATTACTGTTTGTTTCCAAAACAGAAGATGTGCAGTGAACAGAGGGGATAGGCAAGTGCTTTCAAATGCTAGGTAAAGTAGCAGATCACTTCATGTTTGCATAGAAAACATTCACCTAGTAAGTTTGACACTTGATAATCCCTTTTTAGGTGCATATTAATACAAGCACAGCGGTATCGATTTTGAAATGACTAACAACCGATTCTGGGGGACAAAAGGGGGGGGGGGCGTTTGGGAAGGGGGTTGCTGCGGTCGAGCGATGTGCGGGGCCAGCGGGTTGACAAAAGGGCTAGCGGGCGCACGGGGTATGCAGGCACGAGGCTGACACGAGCTCCTAAACTCTCGGCGGTCGGCAGGGGGGGGGGGGAGCGGCGGGGGCCACCTCCCCCACGTGGTGGAGAGAGTCCGGAGCGACGCCAGAGTGCAGACGTGAGGTGGGGGGGGGTGGAGTCCCACGGGCAGCGCGAAGCCGGCGCCTGAAAAGAAGAGGAGGAGAAGAATACAGGGAAAAGAGGAAGAGAGGAGGGAGGGG
>JAHQIW010000883.1:0-141909 GCA_019055375.1 Parelaphostrongylus tenuis | reverse complement strand
TTTTGCTTCCAAAACTCATTTTGGTATCAAAATTGGCGTCT
Source organism: Parelaphostrongylus tenuis (assembly GCA_019055375.1). Lineage (NCBI taxonomy): Eukaryota > Metazoa > Nematoda > Chromadorea > Rhabditida > Metastrongylidae > Parelaphostrongylus > Parelaphostrongylus tenuis. Next base: position 141,868 of record JAHQIW010000883.1, on the reverse strand, counting down.
CAACATTTAGTGCTGATATGAGCTGCGTCAAAAAGTTCGGGCTGTGGAAGTCTCAAAGCATAACGATATTGGCGTTGTAGTATCCACACTCTGACGTTCAACACTTGGTAATGGTTAACGCTTGTGCTCGGCCTATAGCCCGCAGTTGGCCTACATCGCGTGAAATTACAGATGTCAAATATTAGCACGGTTGCATTTTTTTTATTTCCACTATGATTTTGGTCTACTTTATGCAGTCATTTCCTGTTATTTGCATTTAGTAGTATTTCAGTCTTAGCAACTTTTCATATTAAGTGGAACTTACTGTTTGTCACCATGAACGCTTTTGCTCACGCGGCATTGCGGTTTGTCCCTTATCCTTAGTGGCTCCTGCGCTCGTTCAAAGCATTTGCCAATTCATTTCATCCGGATTATTGTCTGTGTCCTCCTTCGGTACGTTTTTTTTTCTGACCTGTTCCTTGTTTTAATACCATTTCTCTGATTTTCGGGCAGGACGCGCTGAGTCCGGCAAGAAATCCTTTCGGTAGACGAATCACTGTCCATAAATTGAGGCAAAAAAAAAAGCACAAAGTCGCCTTCGTCGTCGTCATTCGAGATCATCTCAATTTTTGAACTAGCCAACGTATCTGTGGGACCATTTCCACCTTCAGCTGCTAATGCGGTCAATTTTCTCTGTCTTCCTTAAAACTGCTGTCTTTCATTTTGAATTTCTCCTTTTCACCTTCCTCGCATCGAGCACTTGCCTATGTCCGCAGGTGTTTCTGCTCCATTTCTGAGAATACTGCTGCCGCTATATAAGTGCTCCATTAGTTTTTCATAAAACCCTTGTTTTCTAATCATAAGCCATCAATGTTCCTGTAAGACCTCAATGAAGGAGTTTTTTATTTCCGTATACCGTAGCAAGGAGATATGACCCCAGCAGTACTGTTAACTATACAATTTATTTGCGTCTCGAACTATTTTTTGATTAGACGGCTGTACCGAAGTTTTTCTGGTTTTTCGAGGATAATGCTAAAATCCAAAGGTAATTTTAAGTGGTTAATAATAGAACTCCTCCTTGAAACATTATTCATACGATGAGTTTCACTTCAATTAATGTTATGGCAACGTGCACTTGTTCGAGTCTAAAACTGCTACGTTTTTCAGTGAAGCAATAGAGTATATTCGAGTAGAGCTTGAATTTATGCGATTTAAATGAGGACACTAAATCGAGATCTATCATCCAACAAGTACTTGCTCGACAATCTAATAGTTAAGACTTTGTGTGGTAAATGCCTTTGACGCTCTAATTCGCCACACAGACAAGAACTTGTAGGTGGGAAGGTGAGCAAAAAAGGGGACGATTCCCACTGAAGAGAGTATTTATACTAGTCATCTCATATGTCCCTAACGATTATTGGACAAAAACATGAGAGTTTATATAGAAGAAGCTGAGGAGCAACATGGATTGGTAATTCGCGACTTTCAGTGAGGTCAAGATAAAACCATTCAATGTCCTGCGCGGCGATTTTTTTTCCGCTCAACTAGCGCTTCTGCTGTGGTACAAGCGACGTGGGTTAGACTCGTTGACTATGTCAAGAATAATGTAGACAGCTACAGAGTGGTTGCGTGTTGCCTATTACATTTTCGATCTTGCTCTCACAGCGTCTAGACTGCTGTGTAGCTTAGATATCGCAGACACCTATTCCATCTTTGGGATCAAAAATATAATACTCGATGTAGCGGAGCAGAAGACAAGCTGGGCATAGGAACGCATGACGGATGAGCGCGAAGAATTGTAATGGATTCCAACAAGAATGCCTCCGTCTCCGGAGACGAACACCTTACACGTTGGGCGGACGTGTTTCTAACTTGATTTGATTACTATGCTCGCAGGTTCCATAATTTCTCAAGTTATGGTATAAGACTCACAGCAACTTGCGTTCTTGAATGTAATGGGTACTTTCTTTGCTTATAACTTAAATACTTCAAAGTGAGCTTTTGACGGAAATTTGGGCTTTACACTTCAACCACTTCGTGAAGTTTTACGCATCATCTAAAGTACGCGTGAACGTCTTTCTGTGAAATTCAACTGGCTACGTATTCACGAATGCGCACCCTAGTGTGCAAAACCTTTCTCATTTTTAGGCCCATAAGTATATACATCTGTAGCGAAACATAATTGAGGCCATATATAAAAAAAGCAGATGACGATTGGACGAAAAGACACTGGAAAGGACTCCACGAGACGCAAGTTTCTCTTCGAAAAAACACAAAACGTTGAAAATAAGTTTGTGGGAAACGTCGACATGTACATTCTCAAAAGGGAGCAATTTTGAAATGATGACTTTGGTTGTGCTGTGTTCAGCACTACTAAGACTGTGCTTTTTTCGTTATCTGCCTTCGTTTCGACCCCTTGTAAAAAACATATTTCTTGGTCATTTTCTACTTTCAAATAGCCGCTCGAGAGCTCAATCAAACAATTTGAATGGTTATTATCGTCTTTAGAAAAGCTTTCTTATTGGGCCGAAAGAACAAAATATATTTTGCTTCTCATTGAAAGATTTCTCGCTGATCAAAAATTTTCTTCGGAGTTTTAGTAGCCATCCGGTAGATCAAATTTTGAGGATTGCAATGATTTATTTGATTTCCGCAATGTGTCTGGTACTACACTGTAACAGCCAAAAGAAGATTAGGTTTTTGCGAAAATGGATCCCTGCAACTAACGCTCCCCTCACTTCGATCCATTGGGTAAACACTACGTTTTTTGATCGTTTCCGAGTATAAATAATCAATCTACGGCTGTTTAAAAAAATCTTAAGAGTGTACTTCAGAAGACCTTGTTGCTTGCGCTGAAAGAGCAAAAAGAATATTTCGCTCCTCGTTCGATGATTTTCTCGTTGACCAGCAAGCCTCATAATTTCAACAACCATACGTTAAGACTGAATATCAAGATTTTAGTAATGATCCTTGTCTCTTATACAGACCTCATAATGCTTCATAAAAAACCAAAGAAAACTGAGTTTGCAATCGGCGTTTTTGTCCAGTTTTAATGGAGCCCAATCTGCTTTTGGCTGTTTACAAAGTCTATATTCAAAACGAAATAAGAATCCTTAATCTGGTCTATCGATTGACTACTAAAACTCCGAAGGAAAACCTTTTAATCGGCAAAAAATCTTCAAGTGAGAAACAACATATTATATTTGTTCTTTCAAAGCAGTAACAAGGACTTTTTGAAGACGTAATACACCACTTAAATTCTTAGATTTAAGTTCATGAGAATTAATACTTAAACATCACAAAATGGCGTTTTCTGAAGAGTCGAAACGTAGAGTAGATAATGGGGAAAAGTACCTTAAATATAATGAATACCATCCAAGTATCCAAGGCTAAGATCTGTAACATAGGCTTCCTTTTCTTCTTCTTTTCTAGTGTCACGAAATGGAGGCGCCGTGGTCAAGTGGTTGCGATGTTCGTCGCGGCGCGCGTGGGGTGGACCTCATCCCCGGCACTCTCCGATAGCCAAACAACGAACGTCCTTTAGAAGCACAGCCAGGCGTATTCACAGAGATTGCAAGGAGACTCGCTCAACCAGTTATTCTACGCTATTCAAGAAAAGAAAAAAAAAACGAATTGAATACTAGAAGTACTGGAATCTGTAGAGTGATAAAAGAAACGCTGTAAGACGATTCAAAAAGTGTAAAGTGCTATAAAGTGCTCACTGAAATAATTTGTTATATCCTTTGCAGTCATCTTATACATTCCTCCTCTATCAGAGCAGTGATGTTCAACAACAATTTTCAAAATTTTTTTTGCACTACAGCCCGCCTTGAAGAAAAAGAATACAAAATGTACTTTTTTATCTTTTGGCGATAAAATTCTATTTTCGTATCGTGACGTTTTAACTGGGTCCATGATCACTCTCTTTTCTAATCTGATCGATTTCCCTCAAAAGCTTAAGCATGCTTTCCTTATTCCTCACTCCTCTTAACCTTTAGTTCTTGCTCGCAAGATTTCCTCTCACATGCCTTATTTCGCCGAACCTTTGCATCTCAGTCTGAACCCTTTTCCTGCTTCTGTATCTCTCTCTTGCTTGCGCGCGGCGGATCATTTACACACTTTCATCTGTTTCCATTGCGGCTTTTCATACTTATGAACTTATGTTTTTGCCCTATTCAACGAAAGGTCGTAAGATGCGTTGCATTAGAATTTCATAAGGTAGCTCGGACATCATCAACTATTGTGCATTATCATTTTTCTTATGTGTATTTTAGCTATCGTTTTATTATTGAATGCTGTACCACATAAATGTTGTCGCAGTGTTTAGTTTACTCACGGTTTTTCTTCCACGTGAGTGAAATATGTTTGTGAACAGTGGTTTTTGAAACACATCTTAAAACTTTAGAATTTTAAGCTCGTTGAAGAAGAGAGGCTACAACATAAATTACGAAATTCAGTCAAAAAATTCAAATAACAGGCATAGTGTAGACCAATGGCTCGAAGCACTATGGGGACCTCAGCCAGGCTTGAGTTATATAAACATCTCTCAAATAATGTGAAATTAAATGATAAACTTTCGAATGGTATAAATACCCAGCAGGGCCCACACAGCTTTTATCCCCATCATGGAATTAATACATCCGAGAAGTACTTTAAGCAAATCGACAAACGCTTCGGGGTAAATTTAGTCTTTCTGTAACTCGTTGATTTAGTAGGACAGGACCATCCATTTTTTTCGCGAGATATTTGCCACATGTCGCACTATTGACGTTACAGAAGCTGAAGAAACCCTAAAAGGAAACTGCTATCATCCATTATACTAACCAGATCGCTTTCTATAGAGTGCAGCAGTCCACAATCCTTGCTACCTCTGAAACTTTGGGTGCTAAAATGTCCGGAAAAAAAAGCTGTTGCAGAATCAGGATTCGACATCTCATCGATCTTATGAAGCTTAGAAATTCTTCCAAGGTGCTGGCTAGCGACATAGTACTATAGAACGTTTTTTCCTTCTCTCATCTTGTTGTTACTATACACTGATAGGTCCAATTGCTTCTCTTTCGATGCAACTATAACGTGTGTTTGTTCTGAGTTGAAAACACTTTGAAATTTATTTCGAGATTGTACTGCCAGTGTGTCGGATCAACAGAGAAATTAATAGAGAATATACGTGATCTTTATGTAGTTGTGTGTGAAGGTTTTTTGAACTGCCACTAATTTGATGTTCTTTTTTAGCTCGTTGAGATTCTCGTCTCACTAAACGGTTTGTATTACGTGTCAACTGTAGTCTACTGATATTACTATAGTCAGATGATTCTAAATGAAGAGTTGTTAAACCGTAGGCGACGTTCAACTGGGTGTGTGGAGTGATGCACGAATGCGTTTGGTGCACAGATTAGCCGTCAGTGAGCAATGAATGTTGCGGCGAGTTTCGCGGTGTACGCGTAGACATACCACGTATGACAAAGCACGTGTACAGGTGGTTCTGAAGAAGAGTAGCGAGTAAAGTTGATGGAGAGTATGCAGGGACCGCGGCGAACACTCTGTACATATTTTGCCGTGTTTGGATTGATAATCATAGGTTGGAAGATCTTTTTCACAATAGTGGACGTCTATTCGATTTGTGTGAGGGTGTGCGAGGACACTAATAGTTTCTCTACAATGTGGCGTTCATGTAAGGGAATTAAGACACACATCAACTAGATATTGCGTGTTCGTGGATGGGCGAGGGGTGTGAACAGTGGTATAAAAATGCATCTCATCGAAGGCTCCTATTTACTCCAGTGGATTATGGTGCCACGGCTATTAGAGAAAGGCCGCATGCTGCAGAATGAGCGCACACAAGGGTGCGAGAGCGAAAAACTTAGATTAAGTGGCGCACGAATGAGGCTAGGTGTGCAGGTGTTGTAATGGATTGCTAGTCGCGCGTAAAGGTAGAGACCGGTGGAAAAGAATGGATATCTAGTGTGGATGTGATGTGAATACGCAACAGGGACTGGCGTACAGCAAGAGAGTGAAAAGAAAACTACGTTGTTTCCGTGGGATTTGTAGCCAAGTACTATGAATCGATGCGTATATAATGGAGCCCAGATTGGGAACTGAAGAAATATGACGTGGAATGCTGGGGAGAATTTGGGAGAGGGATTGAGTACAAGAACATCGGGAGGGGAAGAGGGACAGAAATGGGGAGGGAGGAGGCACTTGCCCCAGGCACCTCCATCATTAGCCCCCATCCTCATTATAACTAGCACCAACTAGCTAAGGAATATGAATCATCCTTCACAGTCAATGGATAAATCCTACGTTAATCCACTTATTTTAGTGTCTGGAAGGCTGCAACGGTATGTAGAACAACGTACTATGTTATGAGTAGAAACAGCACAAAATTATTCATGATTATGTTTTGAGCCAGAGTGTCTTGTTCTTTCCAATCATTTCTAGTCGATAGAATTCTACACGCACAACTTTTTCGATATGCTTATTACCACAAAAGAACCTGCAGGAATCATTTGGACATACCAATATTTATACTCAAATTGAGATGGTGAAAACTCTTCTGAAATGCAATATAACAAGTTCGGTCGTCTCTATGAGCTTCTCCACAATCTTTTCGACTCTACAACTTCCCGTTCTGTATTCTATGGAATAAGGAACTTATTCGTTTTTTTGAGTCCTATTAACTGGGAGACCAAGCCATCCATCCCTCCGGGGTCGGTAAATTGGTACCAGATAGGTCTCAGACTTGTCTGGGAGGATAAGCAGCACTGACTCGGTTCAGCGGGAGGCCACCGCGAGTCATTGTAAAGGCCAGATATGCATTCAGTCACCTCAAACGAAGTTAAAAATTGAAGTCGAATGCATGGCGCATCCCTAAGGGATTGATCAACGCCGAGAGCTTTATCCTTTATCCTTTATTAACTGGAGAAGCTCTTTAAATACAAGTAGCACATTTACGCTGCTCCAAAAAATGTCTGCTGAGGCTGCTCGAGGTGTATTACTTGGTCGGAAGGTATGGCAAGCATTAGCCACACTCAGGAAATACGAATCACATAAATGGCGTGAAAAGTAATCAAAAATTCATTGTCCTATTTAACAATCTTGAGCTCAGCGCTGTCGCGTTGAAGCGTTTATTGGAAATGTGGAAAACGACGTGCACCAATTATCCAGTACATAGCAGAGGTCTTTCACGGCTGGAAAGTAACCTGAAGATAAGTTTGTAGGTTTAGATCATTTACAATTTGGTTGACTCTGAAATGATAAGCAGTCATTGATGTTCAGTCGCTAGACAGCTCCCATGCATTTTTGGGGTATCACAACGTATAGCAGAAATTGGAGCTTCGAAGCTCCAACATAGCAGAATCTTCCGTGTTATATCCCTAGCACAAGACATTACTTACTACGGAGCATCTCAATTTAGAGCTCACTTTCCAAGTGCAGATTTGTGCTAGAACGAAACCCATGAATTGCCTCAGGTCTTTCAAATTGAGAATTGAAATAAGCGCTTTAAGAGTACTACAAACCAGGTGTTAATTACTAATGAGCTATTTGGAAGAACATTGAGTAAAACAGTTCGTTGTTAGCCTAGCATCTCTCTAAAACTACCTTTTCAAGCGCTAAATTGATTTATGAAGTCGGAAATAGTTTTCTTCAACTATCTTTCAAGAATCCCTCTCAGCTATGGCGACAAACCAACAAAAAATATCTCTCCAATGAAGAAGCCTTGTTCCATGAAAATGAAACACCACCGTATTCGGCCGCAGTCACACAATGGGATTTACTCGTTTGTTGTTCTTACTGAGAAGTGGCATGTTTTGGTGATATCTACAAAAGTAGTTAGTTGGTAAAAAAATAAGATGATGACTGAAATTTCTAGTAGCGGCTCTGTCGTATCATCACAGATCAGTATAAGTACCGTCAAGCATTACAACATCGCCGTGAAAAACTTTTGACATCGAAGGTCTTAATTTTGTAACAACTCGAAAGACCTACTTTCTTGAAACCTCGGCATGTTAATAATATAAACCTTTGAAAACGATAAGAAAAGCTTAGAAACTAATCTTTGTTTAGAGCTTCACGAGGTTGGTATCTTTTACCCCAATCGATAGTTCTTCTTTCCGGTCGATGGGTTTCCGCGTTTGCTTGTGGCTGACGTTTCGGCGAATACGCCTTCTTCTGAGCCTGAACGTATCAAACGTTGTAGCGTTATTTATATGACTATATACTGTGAGAGGGAGCGCATGTGGCGCAGTGGTTAGAGATGCCCTGCGTCGCACACGAGGTCACTGGTTCGATCTCGCGCTCAATGGCTCACCAAGCTATCCATCCCTCCGGGGTCGGTAAATTGGTACCAGACAGGCCTCAGACTTGTCTGGGAGGATAAGCAGCACTGACTCGGTTCAGCGGGAGGCCATCGCGAGTCATTGTAAAGGCCAGATGTGCATTCAATCACCTCAAACGAAGTTAGAAATTGAAGTCGAATGCATGGCGCATCCCTCAGGGATTGATCAACGCCGAGAGCTTTATCCTTTATCCTTTATACTGTGAGAGAAAAAAATAAATAATTTGAAAATCTACGGTGTTGATAATCGATAACTAATTTGGGGAAACCACTCACCTTACCATCTAAACTAGGGACTACCTATGTTGCTAGCGCCAGGGTGCCGTATGAGCTCGCCCCCCGTGTCAGTAGGTCAAATTATGGATAGGTGCCATCTGAGACCCATGCTAGAAAATCAATCTGAGGTAAGGTCCGGTTATCAATTAGCGACAAGGGTGGGGAATTCGTAGTTATTCCTCGTCAGTTGGATGTTGATATAACGGAGAAACATCTCCAAGATGTTCCTCTCTATCGACCTTCCTCTGAAAAAGAATATAAATCACAATGCCGAAATTTGAACGAAGAATGGGTCCGAACGACAAAAGCTGCGGGTCATAGTCATATTCTTGACAAATTTTTAGGTCAACCAAGTGATCCTAATTTTATCTTTAAGCCAAAACACAAGGTGTTATATTGTTATACTGTTGACTGTTATAATGTTATACAGAATAATTGCTTCAACCGCTGTTTGTATGACAGGTGTTAAAGCAGCGTTGTACTGAGCCTTTCTCTCGTATCAATTTTTATGAAAAAAAATTTTATGCCTATACTCGTTAAAATGTCGTGAAGCGGAAAAAGACATGCATGTCATTTCACCGCTATCACGACCACTACATCAGTTAACACCAGCACTGATACTTCATTGATCCTTCTCCTTCAATCGTTGTCTTATAAGAGACCACCACTGGGAACTGAAGTGAAATCGACACAGCAAAATGGTTCTAGAAATTCTCAAAAATCTTGTTAATCTCTTTCAGAATCTTCAATTTGGTCTTCTTTTATTTCTTCTCCTAAAGAAATATTCATATTTTTGAAGTGTGTATTCTAGTGACACGAAAATGATACGGAATACTCGAGAAGAGTCGCAACATTAACATCTTGGTCCAGAATAAAAAGTTGCCAAGTGCATCAGTTGTTCAGGAAGGCCTAATTAATACAACACTCTTGTCCTCATTGACTGATCATTTTTCTTCAATATTCAAACATAATGAAAAAACCACGGACCTCCCTCTTTGAGGGATCCCGCCCGGTTAGTCGCGAGGGCACGTGGCGCGTCCCCAGGTGGTGGATAGGGGAATAAAACGCGAACCAAAAGCGATCGTGTGCTTCCCAGAGACGCAGGTGGATTCAGGGGACGAGCTCCCTGCTTCTGCAGCGCCGACGTGACAAAAACTCTATTTCTACGAGTCAAGTCGGCCAAAAGCCTGCAATCAAGCGGCTGGGAAGTACATGGGAGGCGGTTAGGAGTCGCCTCCAACAAATAAGCTCCTCCCGCTCCTCCGAGAGAGACTGGCAAGCTACTCGTGAGTACCCAGCCCCCACATTTAGAGCCGGCAAGCTACACGTTGGGTATCAAAAATGCCAAAAACAGTAACAAATATGGGCCTCATTCCCCTGACCCCGAAAGAGCCCCTGGTACGGCAGCGCCAGGTAGGACGAGTACGGAGAGGCTGCTAAAATCTCAGGGCCGAACTAGGCTGCCAAGATCGAAACGGACTAAAATGACGATCTGTACCTACAACGCAAGAACCCTTGCTCAACAATCCGCTGTAGAAGATCTGTTGATTCAAGCAAGAAGAATAAGGTACGACGTCATTGGCCTGGCTGAGACGAGAAGGCGCCATCCTTTTCACGCTGTCTATGACACCGGAGAAGAACTGTTCCTTGGAACATGCGATCGCAGAGGTATCGGTGGCGTTGGCGTCCTCGTCAAATCGAATTTGACCGTGAACATTGATTCGTTCGAACAACTAACAACCCGCATCGCACGATTACGGTTGAAACGATGTGGTTCTATGCCGGCTTTGACCATCTTCGTTGCTTAAGCACCAACATCAAGCTATGACGAAGACGAAGTCGAAGCGTTCTATATGGACCTCGAAAAATTCTTCAGAGAAGATCATACATTCTTCAAGGTCATTGTCGGAGATTTTAACGCAAAAATTGGACCTAGAAGAACGTCTGAAGAACGCCACATAGGGACCCACGGACTAGAATGGAATGAACAGGGTGAGAGGCTATCCGAGTTTATCATGACGACCCAAACCATCCATGGTAACTCGCAATTCCAAAAGCCTCTCTCTCAGCGATGGACGTGGGAGTCTCCCAATGGAGAGTACCATAAAGAAATAGATCACATCATAGTAAATCGAAGGTTTTGCCTGACCAGCGTCGCTGTTGTTCCCAAGTTCCACACGGTATCAGACCATCGCCTCCTTCGCGCAACGTTCCGATTTTCGAGGAGAGGAGAGAAAGCCGCTAAATTCAAACAACGAAGTCCCAGAACTACCATAAACTGGGATGTATTCAAATCATTAGTCGGCTCTTGGAAAGATACCGTTGTCGACAACATCGACGAAGAATACGATCGACTCGCTGAATATCTTCACGTTGGCGCTAAAAAAGCCGAAAGTCCTAAGGTCACGAAGAGACGCTTGTCTCCGCAGACACTCGAGCTGATACGTCAACGTGGAATCGCACGAGCCGCAGGCAACCGAAAGCTTACGTCCGAACTTGCGAAACGATGCAGAGAAGCGATAAAAGAAGACCTTAAAGAGAGAAGAGCAGCAGTTATGGCAGAAGCTGCAGAAGCTGGGAAGAGCATTCGCAAAGCCCAGCGAGGCTCCGCCAACTATAAGACCAAGATGATTGCACTCCGATACCCTGACGGGACACTGACAGCTTCCAGAAGGGCTATGGAGAAAATCATCCACCAGTACTACTCGGATCTCTTCGCTAGCCATGTTCTCTTACCGTCATATAAATTGAAAGAGGACGAATATGTCGTTCCACCGGTCCTTCCTTCCGAAATCCGACATGCTATATCGTCGGTGAAAAACAGAACAACACCCGGTCCAGACAGGATTAGACCAGAACACCTGAAGAACCTGCCGCCAGTTCTCATCAACACCCTGGCTCGGCTCTTCACTCGCTACCTGTCAGAATGCAAGGTCCCTATTCAATGGAAAACCAGCAAGACCGTATTGTTGTTCAAAAAGGGAGACCTTCACGACATAGGCAATTATCGCCCAATCTGCTTGCTGTCCGTTGTCTGTAAACTCTTTACTCGAGTCATCCTGAACAGGATTGACAGAACACTGGACGAAGGACAGCCATGCGAACAAGCAGGGTTCAGAAAAGGATTTAGTACCATGGACCACATCCACGCGATCACAAGACTCATTGAAGTTTCGCGAGAGTACAAACAACCACTCTGTCTCACTTTTATCGATCTGAAAAAAGCCTTTGATTCAGTGGAAACAAAAGCGGTTATAGAGGCTCTGGATAACCAGGGCGTCCCTACTCGGTACATAATGATCCTTCGTGAGCTTTATAAAGATTTCACGACCAGAATATCTCTATTCTACAACAATATCACCATTGACGTAAGAAGAGGGGTTCGACAAGGCGATACAATATCGCCAAAGCTATTCACTGCCACCCTACAAAACGTCATGCGAACATTAGAATGGGACGAAGTGGGAGTGAAAATTGACGGTCGACAATTAAACCGTCTTCGCTTTGCTGACGATATCGTTCTCATAACACCAAACATCAGCCAAGCGGAACGAATGTTGACTGATTTCGATAACGCCTGTGGAAAGATCGGTCTTCAACTGAATCTAACGAAAACAATGTTCATGAGGAACGGATGGGTTTCTAATGCCCCATTCACGCTCAACGGAACGACAATTTCCGAATGCTCCAGTTACATCTATCTAGGTCGTGAAATCAACATGATGAACGACCTAGCCCCAGAGTTGAGCAGGAGGAAACGAGCGGCTTGGGGAACGTTTAAGAGCATCGAAGATGTAGTGAAGAGGACAAAGAACATCCGACTCCGTGCCCACCTTTTCGACTCGACAATTATTCCTGCCCTAACGTATGCAGCAGAAACCTGGTCGCTACGTAAGCAGGATGAAAGATCACTTGCCGTTATCGAACGCGCAGTCGAAAGGTCGATGCTAGGAGTATCTCGTATTTCGCAAATGAGACAAAGGATCCGAAGTTCCGACCTACGTCAACGATCGAAAATCAGAGACGCCGTTCTACACGCCAGGATATCGAAAATAAGGTGGGCCGGACACGTGATGCGCTTCAACGACAACCGATGGACGAGAGCCGTTACCGACTGGATTCCTCGGGACGTCAAGCGCTCTAAAGGAAGACCACTGACCCGTTGGTCCGATTTCTTCACGAAAGCGATGGAAGAAAGATGTGATGCTCAGCGAATTCCTAGAGCAAGGAGGACCCACTGGGCTACTCTTGCACGCGATAGGGAAAAATGGAAGAGTTGCTGGTACCCGCTCGAGTCACTCGACGATCAACGGGACGACAGGTGATACAGGTGATACGATCCTGCCTTCTTCTTTTTCTTCTTGCTTGATCTGAAATAGAACACTCAAAATTCGTTCAGGACACTTTCACTGGTATTAGAGTGTTACCTAACAGACCTATCAAACCTTCCGTCTTTTTTGTCAACGATAGTGTAGTGTGATGTTGTCTTGTCATAATGCCTTGAAATTCCAAGTAAAAATTGTCTTCAAGAAGGAACTTATTGGCTCTTATCGATAAAACCAATCGTTTGTGTTTTTTCTTCTTTGACGAGACTAAATCTTAACCGTTAACTAGCTAAATATTTGCTCCATCCTAACTTATTTGCTACTTTTTCAATTTTAGCGAGCTGAAAGCAGACGTCCGCATTTACGGGATATATCTGCATAGCATGAAAACCCTACCGCAGCCTTACTAGGCTTCGTTCCTTTTTTAGTAATGACAGGACTGTAATGCGATATCGTTGCCGTTTCCTAAGTGCTTAAAATTTTTGTTAGAGAATTTTCTATATGGGATAAATTATTCGTCATGTCGCGCTTTCTGGATGAGCATACAAGAGGCTTGTTAGCAGTAAGGTTTATTCAAAACAGACTGTATTACAATAATGGCTGACGTTTCGGCGCTTTCTAGAGTCGATGACGTCAGCCAGTTTTTTTATTTGATCCGTCCTCACAGTGTGTTTTTCACAGTGCGGATCCCACTACTTGCATTCAATTCGTTTTTTCGTCTTCTTCTTGGACGTCGTAAAATACTGACTGAGCGCGTCTCCTTGCAATTCGAGGGCAGCCTGACTGCAGCGTTCCACAGAGCGCAGGTTGTAACTGCGGGAAGTGTCGGAGGATGTTAGGATCGGCCCTGGGCGCCGCGACGAGCTGCACATCCACTCAGCCGCAGCGCCTCCATTGACCCCAGCCATTATTATATAGACGCTTCGATAGATTTTACTATTAACAACTAGTTGTCTGCTCAAAAAAAGCATTGATTCGCTTTGATCCATACTGGGACTAATCCATAATCGGGCCTGGAACATATTTGCCATGTTATTTTCTTCGTTTTACTTTTTTCCTCATTTGTCAACATAATCGTGACCGCAGGTTCGTTCATAGGTTCACGTTCATTATACTCAACAAAATTTAGAACATGTCAATGTTACGAAATCGAAACCTCATAATCAGTGTTTATTTAGTTATAGTAATTGATAAAGACGCAACAAACTAAATTTACGAGACCTTAGATAAATTTTAACTTCACAAAACAGGAAAAACACTTAAACAGGGGAATTGAAGCAATTGATTTAAGCGGCCAGAATAAGAGGGCTGCGTGCACTGAATAATGTGATTACGAGTCCTGAGTTATATGGACACCATAGACGCTGTAGGACCATACAGTAGTGAATATGTTAGCTGCTCACTGAATTCTCAGGACCGTACCGCTTTTTCTTCGTTGGTGAAATCCTGAAAAGAACGCTATAATTCTTATGCGACACGTGTTTACAAATATTAAATCCTTACCTAGCGGAGAGGCTTCCATCCTTTTTATCCTTCCTATGGATGGGTGTAGAAATTTGTGTATTGTCGTGAGGCCTAAAACATTTGTTAAATATTCTCATTTTACCTGTAAAGCTGTGGGTTTCACCGACTGGTTGGTTCTTCATGTTTTTTCTTTTATACTTTCTATTCATTTGGTTCTTTATTTATTTATATGCCACTTTGAAAGAAGCTCCATGGTCACTTTTTCCATCCGCTAGAGTTGCAAATTTAGTGAAGAAAAGCTCAACCATGCCTCAATTTAGAATTTCTTATAAGAACACTGCTGATTGAAATAAATCGAAGAACCGGCATTCACTAAACCGTGACTTTCGTAATGAAAAATGTAAGATGTGAAATATCTGGTGGGCTGTTATTTATTCACAGCTACGCGAGTTTAGGATATCACCTTGAGAATCGATGGTTGGTATTCCGACAATTCCGCCCTTCTGGGTCAAGACGTGCTATACCATACCTTGTTATTCAGTTAACAATCCCTAGATCCGTTGAAAAGCTAGTGCAAAAGACATTTCGGAATCCTGCTCATCATATGAAATTCATCCTGTAACCACTTTTGTGGGAAAGGTCACGAGTGTGTTGTCACGCACTCCGAACGATAAGCCTTACTCGAATAAAAAACTTGTGAAATTATACACTTTCCTCTCCTATACGTTCTCGGACTCTTGAATATATCCAAAAAGCTGCCGACATGTGTGGAAACGAAAGTAATAGCGTTATTATGAGGTGCCTAAAAGATGTGTTCTCTAAAGTTTTGTGGGGAGTTATTGAACACAGATTTGTGGCCCTGCGCCGTCAACTATTCCGCAATCGCCTTTACGAGAGAGTGCGCCGCGTAGAAAACTGCATAATCCGTCTTGACGAAAGACGCGGGAAGTGCATGAGTCCAAGGATGATTTATTTGATATAATCTAAGGTATGTGAGGATGAATACATTGGCGAAACGGGTAGAACACTTCGCGCCCACATAAATGAGCATCCCAAATGAAATGACGTTCATAAATATCCAAATAATCATTTTTT
Source organism: Parelaphostrongylus tenuis (assembly GCA_019055375.1). Taxonomy (NCBI): domain Eukaryota; kingdom Metazoa; phylum Nematoda; class Chromadorea; order Rhabditida; family Metastrongylidae; genus Parelaphostrongylus; species Parelaphostrongylus tenuis. The sequence continues at coordinate 126,394 of JAHQIW010000883.1, read as the reverse complement.
GAGCCACGCATGTGATCTGTTAAAAAAGGCTGACTTATAGAGCCCGATACACGTGTTTCAACCTTGACGGTCTCATAAGACGGGCAGTTACCCTTCGTCTTTATCCAATCCTCTCGAGGCGCCTAGTCCCCTATACTAAAAGTATATAACATATAACAGACCACATGAGTGGCTCAAAAACAATTATGTGGCGTATTGAAAGTTAGTGTGGTCTCAAGAAAACGCTCGAAACGAAAGGTTTATAAATACCTTAAACTGTCCTTCTACAATATAAGCAAATCGTACACTTATACGTTTAACTCTACTTAAACATGCACAAGCTCTTAGAAAGTCAAAGTCGCCGAAATGCCACCGATCGTTGACTGTAAAGCGAACTGAGCAAGACGAGACTATAATACATTGCGTCAATCTGCATATTCTTCACCAATCCTATCCAAGTGACACAGAAAATTCAAACGAGTGTCAGTTACTCGATCACATTCTTCCATGTCGTTTCGTCAGAACTCCGTAATCCATTATTTCTTCGAAAAAAGATGCGCCATGGCCAGTATTGCCCCTTGTCAAAAGACTGTAAACTCTTTATGCGAACGTGCATCAATGTGCAGAAACGACAATCAGATCCATTATGAACAAGTTCACAAACACATCAGTCTTAAGACGAATTGATGCATTGCTTTCAAGGCTCAGAAGCGTCTTGAAGATCAGACGATGAGGACACTTGGTAGACAACGGCCATCCCACAGCGATTGCGAGTCTTCAGGAAAAGTGCTTATTCACTTTTCAAGGTGGACATTCAGAGGTATATGGCCGGAATATCGCATAATAATTCATTCTGCGTCAACCCAACATTAAGTGGAAAATAGAATATATTTGACTCAATTTCCCAATGCTATTAGCGCAGATATGTCAAGCTCTGCTCATCTCATCCGTCAAGAACACCACTAAGCGATTGAATAAGCCAGCTTTTAAGTCTCGCTGAAATCGATCTCTGATACCAGCTAAAACACATAAAAAATTCAATTGCAAATCGAACATTAATCTTCAAGCAGCTCAGTAGCTACCAAGGATAGCAACCGTGTACTTGCACAAGTCTACTGTGGATGTACACCCCCATGCATCGCGTGTTGAAAACCACGAAAACACTCGCCAAAGGCTCAAAGGCCTTCATGATTGATCAACAATGAAGCAAACAAGATAAAAGAGATTCCCGATGTCTTTTGATGGTTGTGCAGATAAATAACTGTTGTACATCGATGTGAGATAGTGTTGACGACCTTCTAGTGACCTATTACAATTCTGTCGTACTCTGTGGCGATGCCGAAATTCCAAGGGGGAGTCGCCGAGCAGCAATTAATAATCAAGGAAAAATTAGAATCAGCCTAACACACCACAAAAAGTTCGATAACTTTCATGGTCGGTGAATTTCAAGAAAAGAATTACATACAAAATGTGAAAAGATCCACACAACATGTGTTGCCTATTCGTGCGGAAAAAATGGGACTTTTTCTAATTCACTAGTAATATTTTCAACTCTTATCGTTCTGGAAATCAACATAGAAATGAGAAATTCTAACAACAATGGGATTTCACCCTATCGTTTATCATTCCAATCGAAAAAGGATGAAATTAAGACAAAATAATGTTTGTTTTTAGAAAATTTGGAGATATTTGTGCAATAGTTCTAACGATGGTTAGATCTTACAGTATAATTCCATTCAATGCGGCCAAATCGAGTGATAGTATTGAACTCTTGCCGCGAAGCTTTTCATTGTACATATACGGATCGTCAGTACAAGAGCTGAAAATCACAGCACTTAGTTTCATTTGCATTTAGTTTTAGCTCATGTTTTTATGACAGAAAACAAAAAGCCATTGAAGTTCTCAGTAACGGGTAGTCACTGACAATCAAGTGAACAATCGAAAAGATATTGAGGAAATATTGTGGCACTAATTTTTTGCCTTAGAACTATATTTTCCACTTCACAAATCATTTTTCTTCACGTGCAAGGTGATTGGAAGCAGAGCGTAAATTCTAGATAACTTATGTATTACTTCACTATAATATTTCGCATATCTTCTAGTAAGCCTGTGTTGTCTGAGCATTGAATGTTTTGCTTGAACTGAAATCTATGTCTAATGTTAAGGTGTAGATCGCTAAGCAACAAGAGCATATTGTGAAAAACTTTTCCATGCCTCATAGTAAGCAAGGAAGGAGCCTTCCAATTAAGAGAAACGTGGAGATATGACCACAACAACTTTAAGAAGTGAATTGAGAGGTACATGGTGACACTGTAATTTCATCCACTATCTCAGCAAGTATCTCGGTTCAGTGCCGAATTGCGCGTCCCAGAACAACCCTGTTGACGGGTAATTGCGTATGGAAACGTATGTGGTAACAAAGGGATCAACTTCAATGCTGCACATTTTTTATAAATTGGCCTTCACAGTGCGCTGCCAAAAAAAATTGAGTTTGACACTCGGTGCGTTTCACCGCATTTTTCGCTGTATAGAGCATTTCGTCTGAAATTCTTTGATGTGCAATAGCGTAGAACTCGGTGACACTGGCACCATGATTACCGTTATTACTTTTTGAAAAGGCTTTCTTAGTGTGTTGTGGCAGCGAAAATAAGATTCTTCAAAGTCGTAGTCATCGCCGCACTATTCGGAACGGCTTGATCGATCAGGCAGCGTTATGCACATGTAGACATGTGGCGTGCGACCTTCGTTATTTAATGAAAGTTTTTTTTCCGCTCAGATAAAAACTCTGATTAGATCATATAACTTTGAATTTCCAATATTTTTTTCTATGTGATCTATGCTTTTCGTTCGTGAGTTAGTCTGCTCAAGCTTAGACTCGTAGCGGGTTTATTAGGCAATATAAAATAAAAATAAAAAGCTTGAGAACACAGAACGAAGAAACACGCTTTTTCCACAACATGAATGCGAAATTCAGGAATCTCCCCAAGAAAGAGAAAAAATTCTAGAAATAAGGAAAGCACGCGCAAGAATATACGTCGCATGTCAATCAACGGATAACAGAAAAGTACTGACAATATACTGCGCTCTCGAAAACGTGGCCATGAAGAACGAACACATCATCTTTCCATTTGTATTTTAATCAACCGTACTCAATTTTCAAAGAATTATCTTAGAATAAAAAGCGCGTTTCGAGTACTAATTCAACTTATTCTTCCGGCGCATTATTTCGTTCTAATCTAGCGTGATATCTATGTGCACCGTTTCAGAGAATAATTTCCGAATGACTAGAGAAAACGCTCGATAAACCACTATCTTGGAACGGCTGTTCTATTACTCGGTTTTTAAGGAATGAAAGAAGAGAAAAATGAGAGTTATAAAGGAGGGCTAAATAATTTGCGCATCTGTATCGTACGCTAGACCCTATATGGTCATAACTAGCGGAGTGCATTGACAACTGAAAGAGACATCATGCCAAACTATTAGTTTTTTGATTGCTACCTAATTAAAATTCTGTATAAGAAAACCTCACTGTTTGTTTGGTCAGGTCAATTCACTAGACTACGGAATCACCTAACAATCAAATATCAAAAGATCGACTGTTTTTGAAACCCCCAAAAAACATTCAATATAATTCCAAAAAGAATGATTTAAGCTCAAAAAAGGGGTTGGTAAGCCCAGGGTCATACACCGGTGTTTCGGAGGTTCGTCCTCCTCATCAGTGACCCCCGCCCCACATTCAGCCCTGCATTGAAGCAAGGAGGGTGGCGTATGTGGTGATGGCACAGTGTACTATGACACTGTACCATCACCACCTCTCAGTCGATAGATTTTTGCTGTTAGATCAAAACATATCAAAAGATCGACTGTTTTTGAAACCCCCAAAAAACATTCAATATAATTCCAAAAAAGAATGATTTAAGCTCAAAAAAGGGGTTGGTAAGCCCAGGGTCATACACCGGTGTTTCGGAGGTTCGTCCTCCTCATCAGTGACCCCCGCCCCACATTCAGCCCTGCATTGAAGCAAGGAGGGTGGCGTATGTGGTGATGGCACAGTGTACTATGACACTGTACCATCACCACCTCTCAGTCGATAGATTTTTGCTGTTAGATCAAAACTATATCAAAAGATCGACTGTTTTTGAAACCCCCAAAAAACATTAATATAATTCCAAAAAAGAATCAAATATCATCTTGGTTCACGTGTCCTCTCACCTAAATTTCTGCCACGGTCATTCATACTCTTGGATCTTTCCTATCAATTCATGACTTAATATACTGCTGTATAAGTGCTACATATGTATTTATAATTGTTGAAACCCTAGGGAAGGTTTTTTTCAAATGATAAAAAAATTTTTTCTTTATTTATGGTGACACAAGGCAATCGATATATTGCACTCCAGCTAAACTATACATATGTCACCGTAAAAGCACAGATGTTTAGGACATTCATATTTTTCTCTGCGACGCTGTGCGAAGTGAACAACAAATTTTCAAAAGTTACCTTTCATCTCCTGCCAAATCATGTACTCCTGCTCGAGCCTTCTTAGTGTGAGTCGTGCTTTTCTTTTTTAATCTTTGTGATGTCTCCGGACCTCAATGAATTTTTTCATTTCTACGCCTCTCATCTTTTCGATTTAATTTGACAACTGTGCCTTTGACTCAACCAAATTCTTTGAATTTCTACCTTTTGATTTGATAGCTTCTCTTTCTTCGTCTCCTGCCGCCGCCGATCTTTCCCTACTGCTGTCTAACCCCGGTGTTATTTCTTCACTGTTAGATTGTTTCCGTCGCCACCTCCACAATAACTTCGTCCTCTGCTCCTTTGAATTTGTCAATCGTGTGTTGTAGTTGTGCTGATTTGGCCGTTTCCACCTTAGACTGCTCCACCGAATTCATCAAGTCTCCTTTATCTGAATTTTTCAATTCTATTTTGAGGCCACCGCAGTGGATATTTACAGAGCGTCGCCACCATTATTTAGGAGACTTGAAAGGTTTGAGCTTTACTTTCCGCATTACTATTAATCGACTCTTTGCGGACGTGGCGCATTCAAATATGGAATTCTTCAGATTAGTAATCGTGTGAGCTATACGACTCACGCAAACTTATTAAAATATTCGGAAAATCAATGTCGCGTTTTCAACACTATCTTGGCCGGATGTATCTATTTAAATATACAAATTTCTGGAGACCTTTCTTGCTGATGAAAAAATATTTCGTTCGGCCTTTTAACAAAGGTGTCTGACTTACGGAAATGCTTCCTTAATGTGTTGTAGCAGCAAAAATACATTCCACCCTCAGTTTGCTTTGCTTTCTCGGCTGGAATCTGTAGGATAGCTTTTCGCAGAATTGCTGGTAGTTATTCGATAGCTCAAATCTCGGCAACTCGGATGATAAAATTGGTGCATGAAAAGGCTTATATAGAGCACTGTTGCGGCAAAAAGGAAATCGCGCTTTGCACTATAAATAGTCAGCTCGCCACTTGAACATAATAGCGGGTCTATTTGGCAGTATGAAACGAAAAGAAGTTCATACTAATAGAGCGATGGAAAGAAGTGTTTCTGTACAATTTCAATACAGAAGACATACAATTTTTCTTAAAATGGAGGACATTTCGGAATCAATAACAAAAATCGCGCGCTTCCTCAAAGACGCGCCCGTTCGAGGCGGTAGTTGAAATCGCCGCGTGCAACGTCATTCAAGGTAGGCGCGAATTTCGTTATGAATATGAGAATTTTTTTCCGCTTTGAAAAAATTCCTAGGTTCCCTTATACCAAAATTCTACAAGAGACTTTATTCTATCATTCTATAGCTATGAACTGTTTGTTGTACTCAAATAACACTACCAAATAAAACCGTTATGATGTTTGAACGACGGGCTAATTTTTCTGAGGGCGAAACGTAATGTTTTTCCACGCTGACAGCTTCCATTGCGATCTTTCGCAAAAACCAGTCTCAGTATCAAAATGTTCGAGATTGGGCTGTTTAATGTCGTCAATAGTTCAGCAAATAGGTACCCACAGATCCCAGTCAAATAAACAAAGCCAACTGAGTGTGAAAGATAATATTATCTCCGCTACTGTGACGCAATAAGAGAGCTCTATATAACAAAACTCATTTTTGAAATTTCTGTGATTGCAGATTTCGAATAACTACTGAAAGTTTGGAGAAAAAAATTTTGAAGCGAAAAAGGTTTCTAGAAAGTCGTGTATCCGTATGTACACATTCCGTAGCGAAAACGAGTAATTCCACTTTTTTGTACATGCTTTGGCAAAAATTTTTCTTCCAATTTTGTATTAATAGGGATAGTCTTGAAGTCCATTTTGAGCGCTTCCTCCCCTTGAAATTCCATTATAATGTAGGCTGCGTTTCTAACAATTTTAGAGGTTAGAGTAATGTCAACTAATTCAGCAACAATTTCGACAGATCTACAAATCAAAGTTGAAAGTCGATATTGAAGACGACGAATCGAACTTCCCTGTGAAGAAGCGCGCACAACTTTTCGAGAACATGCTAGATTCATGTAAATGTCGCACTTGTTTCGAGTATTTATGGAAGTACGAAAGTTGAAGAGGTTTGACAACTGGATGCTACATTAAGTTAATGGGAAATCAAAGAGATCGTTGTTTTGAAGATCGTTAACCGTTTTTTTACCACGCAACAAAACACGATCTATTTATTGCTTGATAATGACATGGAAAATGATCGTCTATCAAATTGGAATTTACTAGCGGAAGAGAACATGTAGCCGCTTGATGGCCTAGGCCATTTTAGTCAATCATTCTTTCCTAAATTCAGGTGGAGCGACTACAACGGGCAGATACGTTCACAGAATTCACGAACTGCTCTGCAAGCATCATCAAAAGGTAATTCTCAACAGCTGAGAGAAACAGTCAGTTTTTCCCAAGAAGATGCAGGGCTTGCCATCGCACTAGCGACGCTGCGAAAATTGAACGACTGCTGAACGAAAGTCGGGATTTCAAGCTCAAACATTTCTTTTTCACTAAAATGACCCAGATGATTTTACTGCGAAATAAGACATCTTCCTTAAAAATTCGTTTTTTCTTTATCAAGCATGAAAATAACACTTCCCTGCTTCAAAGTAATTTTATTGGGAAACAAAATATTCACTGCATATTCATGTTCTCATTCAAGATGAAAGTAATATTTTCCTGCATTACAGAGCGCTTCCATTGTTCTGCTGCAACGCTCTCAAACGCGCATCAGTACACAGCTATGAATATTTTTAAGGAAACGTTAAACTGAATGATGCAGTGTTGCCGCTCCACGCGCAACTAGAACAGATTTAACTGCTGATAACGGCACTAAATCTGATTGAGAACTCAAGGCCACCATTCGACCTTCACGCTCTGCTAGGAGTAACCAATAAAAAGAATGGTCATTCTCACGCTGACGCAGTCGCATTGCCACAAAATTTTGCTCATCATCGGTAACTGTTCTCAAGCGCGATTCTCCAAGATCCAAAAGAAGAACCTCCTTTTCAAAAGACAGAAAGCAGTAGAGTTTGTGCTAATGGAAAATTCCAAAAATTCCAGGTACCCGGGTATCGGCTTCATATGTCCGCTTGCTTTTATAAATATGTAATTAGTTTTAATGGACGATTATAAATTAGAGAACAAAACCTTTCTTCTCAATCGATTCACTTTCCGTTTCGGTCAGAATGTTCGGTTTTGTTTGAACTGGCACTTTCTATATCGTCCCTTCTAAATTAAACATTTCAGAGCAGTGGTTTTGTATAGTCTTTCGCTTTTCATATGATCTCTATGTGTTGACTGTTTGATCGTGGAGACCATTGTTGCGATCATTCCTTTTTTCTCTTTAGAGAAAAATTTATGGAGACCATTGTTGCGATCATTCCTAGGCCAATCACAAAGGATACCACTAATCAATCACGAATTCCCTACTGGATGAAGGAAGCTTACCTAGACAACACTTAGATCATTTCATCAGGTTCAGTGTTACAATATTCAAGCAGAATGGGCTATCTAAGCCTCAGGCGTTTTTGCAAAAGAGTCTTCAGTGTAACAACAACTGGTCATACTCTGATTGGTAAAGCATAGTTTTAGAGGGCCACAAAATTTTTCGTACTTTCTGCTTAGAAAGACGATAATTTCACTTATTAACCCATACTCTAATTGTAATCAAAGTAACCCTAAAGCTAGGTTTTAACGCCTGACATATGAAGATGATTCCTGACTTCGTAATCAAGGAGACCATCATACAGTATGATGTGTGTTCTGTAACATAATATACTGGAATTTTTCCAAATGCGTGAAATTAGTTATCGCACCTTCGACGGCAGCTGACTCTTTTTACAGCATAACGTTGCCCTGGTGTACATTTGAAGAGGATCAATATATAAACAGCAGGAAGAACAATAGTCGAGACTGTAACGATTTGAGAATTGCGCATCATGTGGTGCAGTTCAAACAGCACAAACAGATTCATAATATTGGTCTCCAAACCAGACAATTTTTCCATTCTTCTAATCAATTCTGGCCGAACAAATTATACAAAACCCAAGACCTATACAGTGCCAAAAAAGAACCTGAAGGGGTCAGGAGACATAGTAGAGCCCTATTCAAGTTGGCAGTATAAAGTACTCGAGTACACCGCGACATAACTTAGTCCGATCGGCCTTTATGATTTCTCTACAAACCTTCAACTCAGCACGTTTCGTTTTCTATTCTGGTGGCGTAAAAGACTTAGTACGTTGTAAAAAAAAAACAAGTGGGAACACTGCATATTTCTCCAGGAAATGCCTGTATTTTAGAATTATACGATGTTGAAACAACATTAGATTGTTCGCTTCGAGTGTTTTCTTAAGACAACGCTCAAATTTCAATATATCCCATAAATGATATCTGAGCCAACATGTCATGTGGTCTGTTAATGGGTTCTTGTACAGCCCGACACACGTGTCTCGACCTTGACAGTCTCGTCAGTCGAGCAGATCCATTTGTCCTTTAGCCAGTTGTCTGTGGTGCTCCAGTCCCCTTACTAAGAGTGTTTTTATTTTTGAGTGTACATGAGCCCATTACTAAACCACATGACAAGTTGGCTCACAAAACAATTATCATATGTTGAAATTTGAGCGTGGTCCTCAGGAAACGCTCGAAACGAACGGTAAACATATATCAATATACCAGCCTATAGCAATCGAGTGTATAAAACTGCCGCTCTAGTGATTTTCACTTGACAGCGGTCTAGTGTAAATCGTTTGTCGTCGCCTACTCGTAGTGTGGCGACTGGAGCACCCACAGAGAACTGGCTAAAAAAGAAGTGTTCTGCCCGACTGGCGAGACTGTCAAGGTCGAAACACGTGTATCGGGCTGTACAAGAGCCTGTTAATAAACCACATAAGAAGTTGGCTCAGATAACAATTATGAGAATATTAGATACTGAGCAAAAAAAACTGAAATGAAAGATTTAGCAAAGAGGCATAATTCTGAGAGGAGAGTGTCCTAGATGTATCACTCAGTGAATACCATGACAACAATTCACCACACTCAGGAAGGTACGAATCAGATGTAACTCATGTGAAACGCGAAGAATAATTAAACGTTCATCTGCCTATAGAACAGTCTCAAACTTGACGCTGTTGTCTTGAGCATTTTCTAAAAATGGTCACAACAGCGTGCGCCATTATCAAGTAGTTATAGGCGTCCCCTTCGGTGCTAAAGATACTGCAGGTGACTTTGTATATTGTTTTTTTCTATAATACAATACACTCTAAAATGGTACGCTATAATCACAGTTTAGTCCCTACATAACTCATAGACTGTTGGGTCAATTCGACGCATCCACAGGAATATTAGCTATAGAGCTCAAAATAGTAAAAAATTTCATCTTGAATATCTAAAAGAAGACGTTACCTATCAACGAGCATTTCACGTTATCATTCAAATTCCAAGTGCAGTAATTTTGATAGAAGAAAACCAATGAGAATCTCATTGTATACCATAAATCTTCTAAAACGAACAATTTTAGTAAGTGGCCCAGAAGGCTCTGATGCGCCACATCAATAAAAACAATTCAGCTTGGCTAATCGGGTTGTAATGAGTTGCTGAAGTATATTTTTACAAAGGGTGCCTTTCAAAGCACTATATTAACTTCTAAAGTGAGAGGAAGTGTTACACTAGCCAGTTTGCATTAACTTTGGCCAAATTCTCATCATCTAACTCCAAAATGATCTCTGTGAATGCATGGACATGATTTCAGTAACACCAGACCAACAAGATATCTCACCATTGAAAAAGCCGTCTTCCATGAAAATCGAGCACCCACCGCCTTCCGCCGCACTCACATAATGGTTTTACTCGTTGTTGTTGTTGTTACTGATAAGACGCGTTGGTGGTGTTATTCGCAAAACTGACCGACTTGTTGAATGGATTTCATGTACAACAACTGATTACTGGTTAATACTATCAAATAACTAGTAAGAAAAACGATTTCTTGTGAATTTTTGATAAGTCGGAACGCGAACATTTGTGCTGATTTTTGATGAGAGCCAGGATTGAAAGCTTGTTTTGTTATAAACATGCCATTACCAATCCAACTGCTCAAGATTTTCTTGTCTCAAGGTAAGAATTTCAGTTGGAAGTTGCACAAGATCAATCTTGATTCAGTGCAGCAACCGGGTGAGGTTAGGTCTCTTCAAGGCGGATAGATCTCTGTATAAATCGGCAAAATTGGACGATGGGTTTCACTCCTGCGCTGCTCCGCTCTACTCGATTCCTCCCGATGTGACGACTTTGAAGATTCATATCACAAGAGAAAGCAAATGACATGGATATTTGACTCATATTATCGTGAATTTGAAAAACGCCACCGCCTCTGTTTTTGATGACTTATTTTGGTGCACAAAAGTTGCTTCCTGAAGTTCTTGTATTGAACCGATAGCTTGACTTATCACTAGGGCAGACGTCATCCGTAAAAAGCTCTTTTTTTGAAAATTTTTCTTCGGAATGTTCCGAGAAAAAGACTTTCTTTTGAACAAGATCAACTTGCAGATAAGAGACCAATGCGGTTGTAATGGGTGTTGCGTCATAATAGTGGCAAATGAAAGGGCGCCGATACCCTCATTGAAACACAGATATTCACCCTTTAGGAAAGAGTTCGTTATAATGACGACAAGACAGCGAGCAAACCTCTTCGGGAATGGCCTTATCGCAGAGTGTGTATTCATCAGTAGATTCCAAGAGAGCTTATTTTGTTGTTTGTGGTAACGCGGCTTGTTCTAGATAATAAGGAGGCAGTTCACCAGAAAGGTAAGTTTTCCTAAACAGGTTGTGATGTTTCATCTACATTTAATAAGCTATCGAATGATTACTAGGAGTCTAAGAAAAAAACCACTCAGTAAACCAAAAAAAACCAGTAAAATAAAGCTTTTATGGAAGCCATATTTTTTAAGCACTGCAAAATTTTTCTCACCGCCACAACTGATCTTTTGCAGGCGGCTGGGAAGTACATGGGAGGCGGTTAGGAATCGCCTCCAACAAAAAGCTCCTCCCGGTCTCCGGAGAGACTGGCGAGCTACTTGTGAGTACCTAGCCCCCACGTTTAGAGCCTGGCAAGCTACACGTTGGGTATCAAAATGGTAAAAACAGAAGCAAGTATGGTCCTCATTCTCGTATCCCCGAAAGAGCCCCTGGTACGGCAGCGCCATGTAGGAAGAGTACGGAGAGGCTGCTAAAATTTCAGGGCCAAACTAGGCTGCTAAGATCGAAACGGACCAAAATGACGATATGTACCAACAATGCAAGAGCCCTTGCTCACGAATCCGCTGTAGAAGATCTCTTGATTCAAGCAAGAAGAATAAGGTACTACGTCATTGGCCTGGCTGAGACGAGAAGGCGCCATCCGTTTCACGCTGTTTATGACACCGGAGAAGAACTGTTCCCAGGAACATGCGATCGCAGAGGTGTCGATGGCGTTGGCGTCCTCGTCAAATCGAATTTGACCGTGAACATTGATTCGTTCGAACAACTAACAACCCGCATCGGACGATTGCGGTTGAGACGAAGTGGTTCTATGCCGGCTTTAACAGTCTTCGTTGCTTACGCACCAACTTCAAGCTATGACGAAGACGAAGTCGAAGCCGAAGCGTTCTATATAGACCTCGAAAAATTCTTCAGAGAAGATCATACATTCTTCAAGGTCATTGTCGGAGATTTTAACGCAAAAACTGGACCTAAAAGAACGTCTGAAGAACGTCACATAGGGTCCACGGACTGGAATGGAATGAACAGGGTGAGAGGCTGTCTGAGTTCGTCATGGCGACTCAAACCATCCATGGAAACTCGCAATTCCAAAAGCCTCTTTCTCAGCGATGGACGTGCGAGTCTCCCAATGGAGAGTACCATAACGAAATAGACCACATCTTAGTAAATTGAAGGTTTTGCCTGACCGATGTCGCTGTTGTTCCTAAGTTCTACACGGGTCAGACCATCGCCTCCTTCCCACAACGTCTTGTTTCCGCGAAGAGGAGAGAAAGCCGCTAAATCAAACAAGGAAGTCCCAGAACTACCATAAACTGGGATGTAGTCAAGATTCGTCTTTTCGGAAGATACCGTTGTCGACAACATCGACGAAGAATACGATCGACTCGTTGAATATCTTCACGTTAGCGCTATGAAAGCCGAGAGTCCTAAGGTCACGAAGAGACGCTTGTCTCAGCAGACACTCGAGCTGAAACGTCAATGTGGAAGTCGCACGAGCTACAGACAACCGAAACCTTACGTCCGAACTTGCAAAACGCTGCAGAGAAGCGATAAAAGAAGACCTCAAAGAGAGAAGAGCAGCAATTATGGCAGAAGCTGCAGAAGTTGGGAAGAGCATTCGCAAAGCCCAGCGAGGCTTCGCCAACTATAAGACCAAGATGATTGCACTCCGATACCCTGACGGGACACTTACAGCTTCGAGAAGGGCTATGGAGAAAATCATCCACCAATACTACTCAGATCTCTTCGCTAGCCACGTCCTCTCAACGTCATATAAATTGAAACAGGACGAATATGTCGATCCACCGGTCTTGCTTCCGAATCCGACATGCTATATCGTCGGTGAAGAAACAGAACAACACGCGGTCCACACAGGATTACACCAGAACACCTGAAGAACCTGTCGCCAGTTCTCATCAACACCTGGCTCGGCTCTTCACTCGCTACCTGTCAGAATGCAAGGTCCCTATTCAATGGAAAACCAGCAAGACCGTATTGTTGTTCAAAAAGGGAGACCTTCACGACATAGGCAATTATCGCCCAATCTGCTTGCTGTCCGTTGACTATAAACTCTTTACTCGAGTCATCCTGAACAGGATTGACAGAACACTGGACGAAGGACAGCCATGCGAACAAGCAGGGTTCCGAAAAGGATTTAGTACCATGGACCACATTCACACGATCACAAGACTCACTGAAGTTTCACGAGAGTACAAACAACCACTCTGTCTCACTTTCATCGATCTGAAAAAAGCCTTTGATTCAGTGGAAACAGAAGCGGTTATAGAGGCTCTGGATAACCACGGCGTCCCTACTCGGTACATAATGATACTTCGTGAGCTTTATAAAGATTTCACGACCAGAATATCTCCATTCTACAACAATATCACCATTGACGTAAGAAGAGGGTTCGACAAGGCGATACAATTTCGCCAAAACTAATCACTGCCACCCTACAAAACGTCATGCGAACATTAGAAGGGACGAAATGGGAGTGAAAATTGACGGTCGACAATTAAACCATCTTCGCTTTGCTGACGACATCGTTCTCATAACACCAAACATCAGCCAAGCGGAACGAATGTTGACTGATTTCGATAACGCCTGTGGAAAGATTAGTCTTCAACTGAAATCCAACGAAAACAATGTTCATGAGGAACGGATGGGTTTCGAATGCCCCATTCACGCTCAACGGAACGACAATCTCCGAATGCACCAGTTACATCTATCTAGGTCGTGAAATCAACATGATGAACGACCTAGCCCCAGAGTTGAGCAGGAGGAAACGAGCGGCTTGGGGAACGTTTAAGAGCATCGAAGATGTAGTGAAGAGAACAAAGAACATCCGACTCCGTGACCACCTTTTCGACTCGACAATTATCCCTGCCCTAACGCATGCAGCAGAAACCTGGTCGCTACGTAAGCAGGATGAAAGATCACTTGGCGTTATCGAACGCGCAGTCGAAAAGTTGATGCTAGGAGTATCCCGTATCTCGCAAATGAGAGAAAGGATCCGAAGTTCCGACCTACGTCAACGATCGAAAATCAGAGACACCGTTCTACACGCCAGGATATCGAAAATAAGGTGGGCCGGACACGTGATGCGCTTCAACGACAACCGATGGACGAGAGCCGTTACCGACTGGATTCCTCGGGGCGTCAAGCGCTCTAAAGGAAGACCACTGACCCGCTGTTCCGATTTCTTCACGAAAGGGATAGACGAAAGACAGGATGCTCAGCGAATCGCTAGAGCGAGGAGGACCCACTGGGCTACTCTTGCACGCGATAGGGAAAAACGGAAGAGTTGCTGGTACCCGCTCAAGTCATTCGACGATCAACGGGATGACAGGTGATACAGGTGATATATATATATAAATAATATGCATATATATACATATGTATGCATATATATACATATATATATATATGTACACATATCACGCTATTACAATAGCCTACATACATAATACAATTTTTTGCGTGCAAAATCCAGCTTTTCCAATGAACGCTTTCTCTTAAGCTTGATTATGATTGCTTCGAGACAAGTCTGTAACATTCGGATTTCTTCAGCTTATTTTTCACAAGCAATAGTTTAGATTATAACTGTGAAGTAAATGCTTGGTAACTGCCAACGTTAACTGTGAACAAGCTGGTCGTTTATCTCTGTCTGTTAACATATTAGGATTGAATTATCACTGTTCACGTAATAATTAAGTTGCGGTTATCTAGCACTGCTTATAAACCAAAGATTGTACGCAAATTTAATGTCTTAACGATTTCACACTTGAACGATAACATTTAAATATAGTGCACAATCATATAGTCATCAATATATACAATTACAAGTCTCACACAGAACTTTTACTGAGATCTCTACGTATTCACTATGTGTGGACATTACTGAAGGGATCTAAACAAAAGTATTTGTTGCACGTTTCATCTAATGTCACACTGCATTTTCTATGTACCATTGGACATGTAGTGCTTAAATACTGCAAGGAATGGCTATCAGAAAGGAATAAAGCACGCGATAAACAATCCACTCACGATAGCATGAATGGAGGAGCACGGCGATCTGAAGCAAGTGACGAACAACAACTTTCCCAATCTACCACCTATTACCCTACCCGGACGTGTGACACTGGGCACATTTTTTATAAGATGAAACTGAAAATGTTCTAAATTTGGTCCTTAGGTTGTTCAACACAAACAAAAGCTAATAACAGATTCAGAATAGTGAGCATGACCAGCTACGGAGATCATAATTTCTCGGTTCGTGTCAGACATCCCATACGCGTAATTCCTTGATGGGGTTGGAAGGGTGGCGTTTCGAAGCGATATGTTTATTTCAAAATAATTCAGGAATTTATCAATTTAAACCATAACAGCCTAACGAGCTCGCAAATAAATAGATTTACTCAGAAACAAAGAAATCCTACAAAAAACATGTTTCAAATGAGCATTGTGATCTGAACATCGTCAAAGGCCTATTACGTCATAAAAAGTGAGCGTCGCGTCATGAAAACACTTCAAACAGTAATATCTGTTGCATGAGTTCCAAATACTGCTGACCCGCCTGGCTCTGTTACGAGCGGATTTAGAGTTCCCAACAGCTGCTAGTAGTTTGTAGCAGCCACGCAACGTCTGTATTTATGCGGGGTCTCGATGAGGTAATGAGTTGTTGAATGTGAGGGTGTCAGCGAATAAAATTTCTGCAAAAGGATATCAGAATCAAAAGGTAGACGACGTAAAAATGCTTGTTGAAAACAAACACTTCAAGCTTCTAGTATAAGCTGCTGATCGGCGAAAAAGTATTTTCAATAATAAGCCTAAAACATCAGTGAAATGAAGTAACGGTTAAAAAATTCATATTTTTCGGAAAACAGCTCTATAAAATGACTAGTGCGTGCTCGCTTCATGCTTTCTCCGGCTGCACTCTCAACACCTCCATATAATTTTCATCGAAATTGGACATTGTGCAGTAAATGTTTTCTAGTTAGACCATCAAAACATGAGCGACAGAAGGACAGAGGATGAAGCTCTCAGCTTAATCAATTTTGAAGAATGCACCATGCATTCGTCTTCATCTAGCATCGTTTAAGGTGATTGAACGCAATACAGCCTTTACTTTACAATAACACCCAGATTTGGAGTTCCCAACAGCTGATAGTAGTGTATAGCAGCCGATGCAACGTCTGTATTTATGCGGTTATGCTACCTACCACTGTATCAAGCCAGTGCAGTGCTGCTAACAAGTCCGATACTACTTCACTGACTTCGGAAAGATGGAAGGCCTGGTGAACCTTGTGGCAGGATTGAACCACTGACTATAGCTTGGTCGAACACATGTGATTCGCATAGTACCTTCAGGCATTGCGACATACTTGTTCCTCTGAGCGATTAACATGTATCATACGAGCTAGAAATATGATCCCTCTTTAAAAAGTTTACCCGTGACAAACGCTGATTTTCAGAAGGGATGGTCGTTCTCTTTACTGGAAATATCTTTGTTTGAATCTTCTCGGCAATGCCCCTTCCTTTTTGTGTAGGGTGCCCCTCAGTTTTCAAATTCACTATGCCAAAACTAGCTGACCCGACAGAAATTCCAATCCACGAGCTCCAATTAACCACAGAAGCAAAACATTTCTCTTCGTTTCTGGAGCACTGAGGCTTTCCAAGAATCAGGCCCAGATTTGAAAAGGCAGTTTCTCGAGCTGCCAAAAGATTAGAAAAGTCCAACGAAAAGACTTTGCCCGATGAACAAAGTCAAGCAACTTCAAGTGCATAGTATATTATGCACGCCGTCGCTAGATGATTGGTCCCGTTTGAAAAAAAGGAAAAATGCTGCTTAACCGCAAATTATCACACTTCTTGCATTATTCACTATTACAGACACTCCACAAAACGAACTCAAAGCAATGTTTTTTAAAGCCATCTACTTAGTTCGAGTGGTTAATATCTAATCGTTACGGGTCAGGACGCTTCCCAGCTAAAAATCCTAAGAGCCCATTTAACATAATTATTGGATTTCAAATTGCAATAAACTCCTAACAGAACTATGAGTGGATGACTTGATGCAGAACAACAGCAAAAGCATATTAACAGCTCTAACGTTAGTGATAGTGTTCTAGCCATTTTGAAGTAGGAAAAAACACATTCTGATAACTTGTTTTGAGGTACCATGCTGTAGATATAAAGGATGAAGCTCTCGGCTTTGATCAATCTTTGTGGAATGCGCCATGCATTCGTCTTTACCTAACGCCGTTTGAAGTGCTTGAATACACAATTCGTCTTTACTATAAATCGCGGTGGCACACCGATGCATCAAATCAGTGCTGCTGTCTTTCCAAATAAGTTTCGTACCAATTCGCAGACACCAAGGGAACGAAAGGCTTAATGAGCCGTGGGTGCGAGATCAAACCGATTGGTCGACCATGCATGTGTCGCAGAGCAACTCTAACCACTACGCCACACGCGCTCTCCATGCATAGTACTTACTAACAATCCAGTGATATTTATCCTTTATAGAACGAATTATGAAAGCAATGCAGGAAATAGAGATTATGAGGCGACAAATGGCATTTGCTGAGTACAAACTTTTCATAGAAGTTTTAGCAACCACTCGAAACTGAAACTTCAGACTACAGTTGCCCATTGTCGGTTTTTGAAAAACCTTTTTCGATGCTGTTACAGAAGCAAATTTTTGACGATACAGACGCGCATAATTCTCATTGGGCAGAGGTATTTCTTTGGACTACTAGTGCTCAATCGATAGCGTAAACGCTGCTGATTCCAACGCTGCGCTTCTACCCTGAAAGGACGGTTTCTCTGCAACGCAGCAGGTAAATAAGTAGTTTTTGCTTGTGTGAGCAAGGAGATCTTTGGCCAACTCACGTGCCGGTGGGTTACGCGGCCATGTTAAATGCTGTGTGACACTTCTCTACGAGTTCATATGCTCGAAAATCGATGATCATCGCGTCAGCGCACGTGGCCGCCCTATCCAGCGGCACGTGATTCGGCAAAGACCCCTCGCTCGCAACGCGAAATCAACTTATTTAACATGCTCATTGCAGAGAGACCGTCTTTTCAGGACAAAAAACACAGCAGTGGAATAAGCAACGATCACGCTATCGATTAATTACTAATAGTCCAAAGAAAGAGCTCTGTTCGTTAAGAATATACGCGTGGGATATATAGTTTTGTGTAGAGTTTACAGCAGTAAAAAATATTTTTGAAAAAACAGCCGTGAATAGCTGTAACTGGCAGTCTCAGCTTTCAAATATTTACTAACACTCCTATGAAAAGTTCTTCTTCAGCGAATAAGATTGGTTTTTCATTTGTCCCATTATAATAGACAAGTAACGTAATTTCATAAAAACATACCATTTCGCGCCTTTCCTCGATCAAATTCGCAACATTTTTTGCTTTTGAAAAGGAACATTCCCAGGCGGTGGAGAATGTCTGGAAGTTACACCTTAAAAGTTTTACCGATAAAAGAAACAAGACATACCGACGTATTACCAACCGACGAAGACGACTTGAAGAAGTTGGTTTCGAAAGACGTAGTAAATCAGCATTTTCTACTTTCTCAAGCGCAAAGCACATGATTTTCGCCGACTTTTCAGCTTCACGGTTATTCCATTCCTATAAACATGCTTAATATAGATAAATCAGAAGGTTTTCACTTAAGCCTCCGCATAAAAACAAAATCACCTCACGAAATGCCCTTCTTATGAAAAACTTGCACAAAGTTGGTATATCATTTTCGAAACGGTGTCTAACGTTTCAACGATTTCGGCTTCCCCTGATCTTAGACCTTCCATATCATACCCTAGCTGATTAATCGGTTGATAGCTAGAAAAAAAACTGAGTGGTATGCAATCACTCGGCCTCAAGCTATAGTTGAACACACATTTTGTTTGCATGGGATCACGTGCTATCACTACTACACCACTGAGTTCAGAACTTTGCTAGCACTCTTTCTTCGACACAAACTATCGAGGATGGCAATAACCGACCAACAATGGGTTTGGTCTGATAGGCACATATCGACATTAAGTCAAGTCATGCTGACAGCTTTCCAAGAGAAAAGAAATCTACAAGAATTCCTTGTTTGTATTTCGCCACGCCTCAGTATGGGCTAAGAGCGAGTTCAACTTCTGACTAGTATCGAATGTTTCTAAATGATTTCTGATCTGTATAATATGGGAAACCCACTGCTTAGCTACTAAGGTGCCAGAGCAGAGGTCGGCGGTGTGCTAGCACACGCTGTGACTATTAGCCGAATAATTAGTAAACTATAAGGAAAGCTGTTTGGTTGATCAATCCCTGAAATATGAGCCATGCCTGGACTCCATTCGTAGCATCGTAGAGGCGACTAAATGCGTATTTGGCCGTTACAATGGCCTACCGATATATCAAATCAGTGCTGTTATCATCCCAGAAAAGTCCGGTACCAACCCACAACCCAAGAGGAATGGAAAGCTGGTGAGCCTTGGGCGCCGGATCACGAAACACCGTATGATATGTATGTCTAAGCATCGAGAAAATGAAACACCATAAAGTTGGCCACCGTTTTTGAAGGGACTAAACCCAACTTGGTATAAGATTAATTTATAAAAGAGGACACTTTTTAGCATGTGATATCGAATGTAAGAAGCTGAGGAAAGAAGCCCACGTTTCACTTCCACTCAACGTCACGCTCTGCCGATTTATTGGCCTGCTTTCCAAAAAACCTAACGATGATCGTCGAGAATTACGTCGCTTTCGCCATAGAGGTAGTTATTCCAAAGAATTCTAACAGGACTTACAAATGTAACAAACTTTTGCAGTTAGATGTGAGAGACTACTCTTCATCATACGAACGGTCTTAAAACAACACACATATTACTGCTAAAAGCAGTAAAAATAAAGATTTCTCTGAATTACTCATGACCGATAATTGTCAGCTTGACACCGTTCTATGCCAGTGTGTGCTTACCAAACCAAACCTGTTGAAAGTAGGTTACTGACAGCTACGATAGTTAATATCAAAGAAAGAAAAGGTGGCAAAGCGGTGGTCTCGGCGGTGCAGTGATGGCAAACGCCCCCAATAAGGGGAAAACCAGGTTCAATATTTGCCTAGAATAGAATGCTTTGCCTACTTTTCAACAATCTTAGACGTTTCGAAAACTATACATTTGCCAATCTCGCGGCGAATTAAAACCTATAGATTCCACTCCTTTGCACTGATTTAGTTCAAACCACAGAAGTTTCTCCTGAATTACTCATATAAATTTCTGTAGTCAATCAGTAGCTCATCACATTAGATGTCAAATCCCCAATGGGTCCAGGAATTTCCTATGATTTCGTTGAAACTCTAGCGGCGAATTGAAGTTGCGAGATTGCCCGATATGACTCATACTTTTCCATGTGGCTTACTTTGTCATACAGAAGTTTTTCCATGGATTTCTTAGAGAAAGTCGGTAGTCTATGCAGCGCACGTGCCATGTCGGTCTTCGTCCATAAGTGCGTGGCGCATGAGAGATTTCCGCTCAATTTCTCCTTTTCGGCGAATGGCTAAAAGTTTTCAAGTGAGTTTAAGGACAGAGTGTTGCTAATGAGAAAGCTCTATGATCTGACATTGCATGCTGATTTCGGCATCATTTTCCGACCAGTACCAAAAAGTAGAATGCATAATGAAGTGGCCAAAAGCTGAAGGTTAAGGAGTAAACTGAAAAACAAATGAAGATACTTTCCGTTTGGCAACACAGATATTCAAGGCTTATCCCCTATCCCCTGTGCAGGAGGTTTTCATTGAGATCTGTATCCATTCGAAAGCTCAAATCTCAAGTTATAGATGGACGTGGTCAATTTTTTGGAAACACCTTTATGAAGCTTGGAAAAATTCAGAGCAAGAACATGACACACCCGCATTTTTCTCGCAGTACAGAGTACTTTTTTTCAGAGTAATACTGATCGCCTGATAGAGCAAAATTCACTGTTTTCAACGCTGTGCTTCTATCCTGAAAAGACCATTTCTCTGAAACGCAGCAGGGAAAATAAGATTGGTTCACATGCACGAGCAAGTGTTCATTGGCCAATCCACGGGCTGTGGGTGGAGGCAGGGGCTGGTGGGCGCGAACATCGACGTGACGCCTAAGTGAGGTGTGTTCGATTATTAACGTTTCATCGCTCTGGAAGAAAATCCGCATTAAACGACTTTGATACTAGATCTTCTCTACACGTCAATGTACTTTTCGTTCATCCAGCAGAGTAAAGGTTGGTCTATCCGTTGATCTGAAACATAAATTTATTTTTGATTTTCTAGCGTAATAGGAGGGAATTTTTCGAAAGCCGGTCACGTACAGCGGCAGCTTGAGATTTAAGCTTTACGATTATTAACACTCTCTATGTAAACTTCCTGTCCAGCGTAGGGAATGGGCTTGAAAATGTGTGCTAGCAAACGGAAAAGAACACAAATGAAAGAAGAATGATAGGAAAAAGTGAATGAAAGTCAAACTGGAGAATTTGAACACAGCGAAGTTTACAGAGATACGATAAAGGGATAAGAAAATATCAATGTATCAAGTCAGCCCTGTTGTTTTATAGGCAAGTCTCGTACAATTTTATCAACTTCGCATGAATGGAAAGTTTGGTGGGCCCTAGGCGCGGGATGGACCATCGACCACATGTGTGCACCTCTAAACACTGCCCCACACAGGCCCTTCGATATCGTAGCTCTGATTTTTGAGTGTTCCTTGGATTTGCTGGGCACCACAGCTACTAAAAATATAATAAATTCCGCACAAACATAACAACCAAAAAAGACCAACTACAATTTAAAAAAACTTTGAATGTAAATTAAACTCATATATGTATAGGTGGGATAAATCAAGAATGAGATGTCTCTACCAAACTGAAACTAATTTTTGAAGTAGCCTTCTTAGGAGAAAGAATCTCGTCGATGACGGGAAGGCGGGAAAATTCAGATCTTCTCAAAGCTGAATAAATTTGACTAGATCAAAAATTTGATGAAAAAAGACGTTCAATGGGGGCGCCTGAAGCATCGGGAAACGGATGAACATGGGAGCATTTGCTCTTTCGATAGACTTCTACGACCACTCATATTCGAGCTGGTTGAGCACGCAGTATTGAGAGGGGCCTCCGATTGCTTTTTAGAGCAACGCGGACCTTGACTTTTGTATACTTTCATGGGCTACGCTTTCCTCATCCGTGATGCGCCAAACAGTGTATTACGAGGTTGAGAATAGCACGGTCTTACGTAGCAAACTGAAGGTTCGAGCGCTTATCAAAGATGTCCACATATTTCCTCTAAGAGATTGATTGTAAAGAGGAGACTCTATATTCTTACTGTAGGAGTGGAAAGGAGAGAGAAAGGGAGAGAGAAAGGGGGGGGGGGCGAAAGTAGAAGAGAAAGGAGGAGGGAAAGAGGGAGAAGAGGAAGGGAAAGGTGGAGGGCAAGGGAGGGCAAGGGAGAGGGAAAGAGTGAGAGAGGGGAACAGAAGTGCACATGAAGAGACTCGTATTTTCATTGAGAAAATATTGATGCCCTTTGACATTGGATACGATGTACAATCTATAGATTTCATACTGTTCCCGCTTCCCTCTACTTTTTATAACGAATCGGGAGCCACTGCTAGACGCAACACGCTGAGGTTATACGCCAGTGATGGACACAAGACGCTGGGATCAGAGAAGCAGAGTGTTGGGTCCATGATCACGAAGGGGTTAACCCTTTGGCTTCCACGATGATATCTATGTTTTTGTCCACCATAAGGCGACAAATGTAAAACCGATCTCACTCACTGCACAGGAACTTTTCATAGAAGTGCCGGTAATCATTCAAAAGCTCAAATCTCTGGCTAGAGCTGTACATAACCGGTTTCTTAAGAAAACCTTTCCACAAAGCTGTGAAATTCAAAAGAAAATTATGTTTCACATCGGCTGTGCAATTCAAATCTTACTTCGCCAGAAGCACGAAAAGCACATAAACGTGTGAAATTGTTGTGGTTCCAGACTTATACGTTTAATCCAGAGTTATTTCCAAAGCGGATGATCTCAGCACTTGCGTACGTTTCGTTTCTTCGCATTCATTCTTCAAAAACCTTTTCGAACATTTTGCATGCTGTACCGGCTGCTGCATAAAAATTTCATTCTTCATATGAATGCCGCCACGGACCGCCCTCTTTGGCGGATTTCGCCCGGTCAGTCGCGAGAGCGCGTGGCGCGTCCCCAGGCGGTGAATAGGGGAAGAAACACTAATCAAAAGTGACCGCGTGCTTCCCAGAGACGCAGGTGGATTCAGAGGATGAGCTCCCTAAGTCTGCAGTGCTGACTTGACAAAACTATTTCTACGAGTTAAGTCGGTCAAAAGCCGCAATCAAGCGGCTGGGAAGTACATGGGAGGCGGTTAGGAGCCGCTTCAACAAATAAGCTCCTTCTGCTCTTCCGAAAGAGGCTGGCAAGCTATACGCTGGGTATCAAAATGCCAAAACAGTAGCAAATATGAGCCTCATTCCCTCAACCCGAAAGAGTCACTGGTACGGCAGCGCCAGATAGGGCGAGTTGGAGAGGCTGCTAAAATCTCAGGGCCAGACTAGGCTGCCAAGATCGAAACGGACTAAAATGACGATCTGTACCTACAACGCAAGAACCCTTGCTCACGAATCCCCAATAGAAAATCTATTGATTCATACTTCTGCTGTCGACTGCTTTTTAGAGACCCGCTCAAAATGATTTAATCTGATAAGGATATGACATATTTTGAGCCATAGGTCTAGTGCTATATAGGCGCCTATTTCGTCCTATTGGGACTCATCAGTAGCACCCTCCCTCGGTTCCGTCGATCCCTTGAGGTGAAACAATCCTCCAAAGGAACCGACGCCGAGTAAAATTAAGCACCCAAAGTAGGATGATGAAAAGTAGTTCCTTTGGAGGATTGTTTCACCTCAAGGGATCGACGGAACCGAGGGAGGGTGCTACTGATGAGTCCCAATAGGACGAAATAGGCGACGAAAGAAGAACAAGGTACGACGTCATTGGCCTGGCTGAGACGAGGAGGCGCTATCTTTTTTACGCTGTTTATGACACCGGAGAAGAACTGTTTCTTGGAACATGCGATAGCAGAGCTATCAGCGGCGTTGGCGTTCTCGTCAAATCGAATTTGATCGTGAACATTGATTTGTTTGAACAACTGGCAACCCGTATCGGACGATTACGGTTGAAGCGATGTGGTTCTTTGTAGGCTTTGACCATCATTGTTGCTTACGCACCGGCATCAAGCTATGGACGAAGACGAAGTTAAAGCGTTCCATATGGACCTCGAATATTTCTTCAGAGAAGATGATACATTCTTCAAGGTCATTGCCGGAGATTTTAATGCAAAAAGTGGACCTAGAAGAACGTCTGAAGAACGTCACATAGGGACCCACGGACTAGAATGGAATGAACAGGGTGAGAGGCTATCCGAGTTTATCATGACGACCCAAACCGTCCATGGTAACTCATAATTCCAAGAGCCTCACTCTCAGCGACGGACGTGGGAGTTTCCCAGCAGAGAGTAACATAACGAAATGGACCACACCTTAGTAAATTGAAGGTTTTGCCTGACGGATGTCGCTGTTTTAAGCTCTACACGGGAGCAGACCATCGCCTCTTTCGCGCAACGTTCCGTTTATCGCGGCAAGAACAGAAGGTCGGTAAATTCAAACAACGACTTCCCAGAACTATCATAAACTGGGATGTATTCAAATCAATAGCCAGCTGTTGGTAAGATACCGTTGTCGACAACATCGACGAAGAATATGATCGACTCGTTGAATATCTTCACGTTAGCGCTACGAAAGCCGAGAGTCCTAAGGTCACGAAGAGACTCTTGTCTTTGCAGACACTCGGGGTGATATGTCAACGTGGATTCGCACGAGCTACAGACAACCGAAACCTTACGTTCGAACTAGCGAAACGTTCCAGAGAAGCGATAAAAGAAGGCCTCAAAGAGAGACGAGCAAGAGTCATGGTAGAAGCTGCAAAAGCTGGGAAGAGGATTTGCAAAGCCCAGCGAGGCTTCGCCAATTACAAGACCAAGATTATTGCACTCCGATGCCCTAACAGAACACTTACACCTTCCACAAGGGCTATGGAGAAAACCATCCCCAAAACTACTCAAATCTCTTCTCTAGCCATGTCCTCTTACCGTCATATAAATTGAAAGAGGATGAATATGTTGTTCCACCGGTTCTCCCTTCTGAAATTCGACATGCTATATCGTCGGTGAAGATCAAAACAACACAAGGTCCAGACAGGATTAGACCAGAACACCTAAAGAACTTGGCTCCAGTTCTCATCAACATCCTGGCTCGGCTCTCCACTCGCTACTTGTCAGAATGCAAGGTTCCCATTTAGTGGAAAACCATCAAAACCGTGTTGTTGTTCCAAAAGGGAGACCTTCACGACATGGGCAATTATCGCCTAAATCTGCTTGCGTCCGTTGTATGTAAACTCTTTACTCAAACATCCTAAACAGGATTGACAGAACACTGGATGAAGGACAACCATGTGAACAAACAGGGATCCGAAAAGGATTTATTATCATAGATCACATCCTCAAGATTACACGACTCATTGAAGTTACACAAGAGTACAAATAACGGCTTTGTCTCACTTTCATCGACCTGAAGAAAGCATTTAGTCTAGTGGGAGCAGAAGTGGTTGTAGAGGCTCTGGATGACCAGGGCGTCCCTACGCCGTGCATAATGATCCTTCGTGATTTTTACAAGTATTCCACGAACAAAATATCTCCATTCTACAACAATATCACTATTGACGTAAGAAGAGGGGTTCGACAAGGCGATACGATTTCGCCAAAACTACTCACTGCTACCATACAAATCGCCGTGCGAACATTAGAATGGGATGATATGGGAGTGAAAATTGCGGTCGACAATTAAATCATCTTCGCTTCGCTGATGATATCGTCCTCATACCACCCAAATCAGCCAAGCGAAACGAATGTTGACCGATTCGAAAAACGCCCGTGGAAAGATTTTTCTCCATCTAAATCTAACAAAAACGATGTTCAAGAGGAACGGTTGGGTTTCCAATGTCCCATTCACGCTCAACGGAACAACAATCTCCGAATGCCACAGTTACGTCTATCTAGGAACATGATGAACGGCCTAGCTCTAAAGTTGAACAGGAGGAAAAGAGCGGCTTGGGGAACGTTCTAAGATCTAGTGAAGAGGACCAAGAAATTCCGACTGCGTGCCCGCCTCTTCGACTCGTCGAGCGCAGTCGAAAGGCCGATGCTAGGATTATCCCGTATCTTGCAAATGGGAGAAAGGATCCGAATTTCTGACCAACGTCAACGATGAAAAATTAGAGACGCCGTTCTACACACCAGGATATCGAAAATAAGGTGGTCCGGACACGTGATGCGCCACAACGACAGCCCATAGGCGAGAGCTGTTACCGAGTGGATATCTCGGAAAATTAAGCGCTCTACAGGAAGACCACTGACCCGTTAGTCCGATTTCTTCACGAAAGCTATAACAGAAGATATGATGCTCAGCGAATCCCTAGAGCGAAGAGAACCCACTGGGCTACTCTTGCACGCGATAGGGGAAAATGGAAGTGTTGCTAATACCCGCTCGAGTCGCTCGACGATCAACGGGATGACAGGTGACAGGTGACTAAGCTAATTTATGCTGCCTCAATAACATTTATGTATATTTCTTTCTTATTTATGATATATTCTTTATATTAAACACAATTTGGTACTCAGTATAATCGACACAAAATCAGACCTAATTACTAGTTACTACCTTCAAAACCAAATATTACGACAAGAAATCTTCCAGTCATAATAATATCTTACTTTCTGCAATACGCAAAATTATAATTGTGATTGAACATTGGAAAACAATATATCAAAGTGTGCCGAAAGGAAACTTACAAAGAGTACAGAAACGAGGAAGCTTCAAAAAAAATAGGATGCAAAGCGAACCTCGATGGCTGTCACACGATCTCTAACAAGACGCCATAGGCGAAATCTCACTACTACCAAGACCCTGGCCACATTTGTTGCTTGATACAGTACCAGAAACGGATAGCTGAAGTCGACATGATGCAATCACGAGGACACCCGGGCAAAAAATGGGTGAAGCTAATCGATGGGGATCAGAACGACTCTGAGTTGAGAGAGGGGGGCAAGACGTTATCCAATAGCCCCTATTGTAAAGTAGCTTACCTTCGTTGGTTTTCTGGTTACGAAAAGTAGAAAGCGCATTTGTCACGAACTTTGGACTAATGTAGCTGAAAATTCTGCTTGGTTTTTGCTATACTGCCACCTACTGTTGATTTATTAGCAAAATTTGCAATTTTTGTACAGCTCTAAAGTTACAGGACATATTACAGTTGCCGTACCATGCGAATTTCCTGCAGTTGGGTTTGTATTTGGAAATCTCGTTACCCTGTCACTTGAAATAATTCCAAAATCTCGCGAAGTAAACTGTTTGAATTCGTGACACATTATAGTTTGTTGTGCTTTCTTGAGGTGCAGATATGTCTTAGAACGTGACATAGGGTGAGAACTGCTAGATGAGGCTTATCTTTCATCACGATGCCGTTGTTGAACGACACGAAGAGCTGACGAAAAGCAGCTACTCAGGTAAGTGGGGACATGTAGTGAGATGCATTGAAGAGGCGTTTCAAAGGTGTTTCTAATGGGAAAAAAGACATTGATACGCTGAAATTCTCCGTTTCTAAAGGAAAACCACATTCTGAACAACTTTTGTAGCTGATTTGAACAATTTCGTTATATTTAAAAAAGCCTATTCTGGCCTTTTTCGAGGTTTGTTGGGTCAGTGCATCACCTCTAAAAAGGCAATTCAACTTGATGGGCAGGAAGTGGAAGTCTATCAATTGTTACAACTTGCTATTCGAAACCGGAATGAATTCTTAGATAAATGTATTCTTACTATTCATCATTTTAATGAGCATCTCTTGCCTTATGTTTTGTTTCCAATGAGGTTTTATTTGTTGTTCACTTTATAATTATTTGAGACTGTAAAAAATATTGTTTAGTGTAAAGGTACCATCAGTTCGAAATACGTCGCTGAGCAGCAGAGAGAACCTGAAACATCGACAGCGCATTTGGTCTAGAGACTGCTAACATTCGCACAGTCAAGCGATGGTTGAAGAACTTTAGTGAAAGGTATGAGTTTTTGAGATCAGGAAGCAATGGCCAGCCATGGGCACATATTAGTTGCCAGTTGAGAGTAATTAACAAAGCCTTTCTTTAAGTTTACAGCAGATGTTACAAAAAAACTAAATAACAATTGTTTTTTGCTGTTATTTGTATTTAGAGCGATTTATCAGAGTGAAAAATGTTAGTGCAAAAGTATCTGTGGTTTAACTACAGTCAACCTACAGACACATGTCCCACAACGGTCACTTCAAAGATTGAACGAAATGACTATGAAGTCCTCGTTCTCCATATTGGCCAAACTTTGCGCCCACCTACTACCACTTCTGTAAGCATCTCGAGAATTTCTACAGCGGAAACACTCCGACGAACAAGAGGATGCACAAAAAAACAAAGAATTCGACAGACCCTGGAGCACTATTTTTTATGCAACACGAATAAATAGAATGATTTCACGTTGGCAAGTTTGCGTTTATTAAAATCGTTCTCTGTTGAATGATAAAGTGTATTCGAGAATGGTTACAATGACTCGAACTTACAGCATAAAACCGCCACTACTGTAGAACCAGCCTGATATTCTCAGAAATGAAGGCTTATATTTGACTACGCTGAACAATCTCTAGAAGGTGATGTTTGCAACTACAAATTTACACATAGATACAAAATAGGTGAGGAAGTTTCATTACCAGTCATTTCAGCTAACGAGGCAAATTGTAATGTTAGTCGAAGTGATAAATAAGTCGGAGATCTTCAACTGAGAAAATTGAAGAAAACGTAGGGGATTCAAGGAGGTGAAACGGAAATTCTCCTCAAAAAACTCCCTGCCGATAATGTAAACATTTTCAGCGATAAGAAGTCGATTTCCGAAGAAGCGTTTTATTAATTCGATTAATGCACAAATCGGTGGGAAATCATGCATACAAATAATAGATACGACTTTGGAAAAGGATATGTAAACGTGAGATATGTAACTTCAAATTCCATGCTTATGACGAAGGCTAGTATCAAGAAGGACATTATCACCGTGAAAAATTTTCCAAAGAAAAAAAATAAACCGTCTTTGAATATTGGGCCGACGGCAGAGCAATGTCTTCAGAACCACATCTTGATATAGACCAATCCACGTTTGTCAAGTTCTTATAGACATCGGCCGTTTGCGTGTATCTTTTGATACATCAAAAGGAATAATCTTTTCAATTGAGAACTGGTTTGCGTAAAGTGTGATTCGGATATCAAGTAGTAGTACGTCTGATTGCGGAGGTCTGTGAGGCTCAAAAACCCTAAAAATTTCTCTATAGAGGTCAAATACGGTGACATTTCGCAATGCAGATAATTTGAGAGCTGCGTCTTGAAAAACTTTACTATATAGCAAAAGAATGAGAGTGGTCCACGAATAGAGAAATTCTCAAGGACTAAGTGACCCACCGGATTACTATATCCAAATATATCGAATCACACAGCTGTGAGGAATTCCGCGGTAGGTTATCAGTTATCTCTCTACAAAAACGTATCGCATAATTATCAAAAAAGAAATGACCGCACGTTCAAGTCATCTTTAGACTACAAACACTTAAGAAATCTAATAAAAGCAATAAAAACCTACCCGTGACAGTAACATGACAGGTGACACGACAATTCAACATCATCTCTTCTACAAAGGCCTTGCTGTACCCATATCGATGGCCCACAAGTGTCAAACGATGATCTAAGGTCTCTGAAAGCATCCCATTTTCGTAATTGACATGATGCATAAAAAACAGACTATTCGTGCCAAGCTTGAGATTAATTTGGTCCAAAAACAAACTAGAGTAACGAGAGGACTATAGAAAGCTAATTACCTGAATATGGCACAGATTAAAGTTTTAGGGATGTTGTAGAGATCAATAATGTCCAAAGTTCGATGTGGAGTAGAGGTCAGTTCCTAGAGGAGACGTTCTTTTTTGACATGAAAAACAAAACGATGCATATGGGCTGACATTGAAACAAGCAAAAAAACCGTCGTAATCTATTGAGCAGTCGGGAATCTGCATGATACAGTAATTGCGCAGCCGATCCTCAATAGTATGGACACTGAAATACCTTCATGAAATCTATCTTCAAACTAAATGATATAAGCAGACTTTGAAAATTCTTATATATATACATATATATATTCATATATATATATATATATATATTCATATATATATATAACTTTTATTTGAAGCGTTATATTAAGACCACGCTCAAATTTCAATATATTCTATAAACAGTTATTTGAGCCATCATGTCATGTGGTCTGGTAATGGGCTCTTGTAGATCCCGATACACGTGTTTCGACCTTGCAGTCTCGTCAGTCGGGCAGAACCATCGTCTTTCAGTCTTTTTTGCCAATCCTCTCAGAGGCCCCTACTCTGTATCGAAATTTGAGCGTGGTCTTAATAAAACACTCGAAAAAAAGGTATAATATTATAAAAATACCAGCCAAAAAGCAATCGAGAGTTCAACACCGTAAGTTCGGTGATAATTTCATTTGACTTACAGTGTAGAAATGATAGTGCTTTTTAATGCATTTCGCACTGTTATGATGTTTTCTGTATTCCTAAGAGAATTGAGTGGTGAGCAAAAACACGACCTTAGGCTGGAATCGAACCCACGTTTCATCCTATCCGTGGACGCGTGCTCTACCAATACACCACTGAGGCACATTTGCGCGACCACTCATTCTTCAACATCTCAATGTTAGCTATTAGCCACCAACCTTTGACAGGTTTGGTCGGGTATGCGATTTCGCTTTAAAGATCCAGTTGAGCTGACAGCTATTCTAATTTCTAATACTCGGAATTGATAGTATTTTTAATGCATTTCGCACTGTTATGATGTTTTTTATATTCCTAAGAGAATTGAGTGGTGAGCAAAAACACGACCTCAGGCGGGAATCGAACCCACGAGGCACATTTGCGCATTTGAACCCACAAATGTGCAACAGTGGTGTAGTGGTAGAGGAGGCGTCTCCGGATAGGATGAAACTTGGGTTCGATTCCCTCCCGCCTGAGGTCGTGTTTTTCCTCATCACTCAATTCTCTAAGGATTAAAGTGTAGATCGTTCGTTTTTGCTACCTCTCTATAGAATGAGTGAGCGCTTCCGAGAGGATTGGCTAAAAAGACTGAAAGACGACGGATTCTGCCCGATTGAAGAGACTGTAAGGTCGAAATACGTGTATCGGGCTGTACAAGAGCCCAATACCGGACCACATGACATGCTGGCTCAAATAACAATTATGATATATGTATATATATATATATATATATATATATATATATATATATATATATATAAGCTTTACGACCATTGAGACGCGTAAGTGATATTGATACTTTGGTTTCACAGAAATAAGCAGTCGCTTAATATAATAGTTTCAAGGAGAATAGTAATCTAGTAGTTTCATTAATGGATAATTGTGCTGCCTGCCTAAAATTGTAGTCTACGGCCGCAACACAGTGAAAACAATAATGTACCAAACCTCAGAAGCTGCCAAAGAATCAGGACAACAGTTTGAGATTGTCTAATCACTGTTTCAAGTGCGCTGCAGTTGAAGCGTTACAGTAGCGCACACATGGTTTTTCACTCGCTTTAGGCTTCAGGCCCTATTCCTCGTTGCTGGGAAATTGCTACCGGGAATGTATGAGGTATAAAAAACGTTCATTTACAAGATTAATAGGACATCACAAGTCATTTTTAACTGTGATTATGAGTTTAACAACATCTACGACGATCGACGATGTGTGACATATCCGCAAGATACTAATCAATACACATCGCTGCAGGAACTAGTGTATTTCTCTCGACGAAAGATAAAATAAAGCGATGGTTTTTTCCATACTACTAAATAAATGCCACTTTGCTATATTTCCTTTCGATTAGAACAGGAAAGACTCTTGCTGACAGACTAAGAAGTCCACAAATATCGATTAACATCACAAAAACCTATAATTTTGAAAATATGAATGGTAAAAAACCGTTAAACATCTAAAGAATTTTGAGTGTGCGCTATATTTTAGGAGACTCGCAACACAACCATAAAACAATAAGTCAACATGGTATGTGGAAAATACCTTGAAATATTGGGATGTTGCTGGATCCAATTATTAAAAATTTTTCGGACGGTCACAGCAGATATTTTGGTGGGCGTCTCCGGATTAAATGGGTGCACTCCAATAAACAACGAAAACAAGTTGGACAGCGGAAGAACCTAAAAAATTTTTATGAATGATTGAGAACTGGATAGATGAATAAAGAAGTTAAGCTAGAACTACTAAACGGCATACTGTGAATCAGAAATGTACAGGCTGCTAAGAACAATCGAATATACTGAAAAAAACCTTATCGGATATCAAACTTCTGTCGAAAAGTCCAGCGAGGTGAAGATAGTCTGGTGAGAAGTGCGCGAAGAATTTACGTAGAGCACCTTCTCCTAGCTGTAAATGACCACAAAATGGCAGAACAAGTGAAGGATTCAAATCAGTTCAACCTACCGCACATCGATGCATTTCGAGAGCGAAAATTTTGCCTGACAGAATTCCCACGGACCTTCTCGTAATCTCGGCTATATGATCGTTCAGTTCCTTGCACTTTACAAACATAGTATCCGGCGCAAGGACAAAGAATAAGTTAGCGAAATCTTTCAAAAAATCGTCTTCCTGTAAATGAAAATTTTCGTCCTCTTGAAGAAAGCATCGTCATCAATTACTTGAAAGTAGAAGAAAAAGACAACAATAATATAATCACCGTGAAAACCCAACAAGCATTCATCAATGAGCGTCTGTGTGGTCTATATGGCCCAAGTGGGTGACCATCCAAACGGCGAAGGATTATCTTACGACCAAACTTAAGGTGGGCTCTAGGCCATTCTAGCTCTGGCTTTCGCAATTTGTTCTTATTGTGTAAAATTAGCTTTCTAAAAAAAACTTTCTATTCAAATTGGAAAATATATGGCAATTGAAAGAGAAGGCTAAAGCCTACCTAAATCTCCTACATGTGTTTCCAAAGGCTCTGACGTCTTTTCCATCCAAAAGCGCTAATATCAGCAAAACTGTATCATCACAAAGTTGAAAATCCATGATTTTGGAGTGGAGTTGTTAATACACTTTATCTTCTCCGATCTCTGAAAATTCTGCCAAACTTCAGTCTAGGCAACAAGGATTCTGTAGGACAACGCATATCAATAACATCGATGAAACAACAACGAAATAACGATAAAGACAGTGTAGAACTACTGACGCCAAAGATAATGATAAATTCAGATGGTTGAATGAAATGACAATGATTTGTCAATAACACAACAGTCAGAAGCACATGTACACGAAGAGCTGATTAAGAAGTACCGCCTTTTTCGTCCGATACTTTATAAATCCGCTTAAAATGACATAATCTGATAGCGATACAACATGTTTTGAGTTATTAGGTCCACTGCTATACAGGAGTGTGTTTCCTCCTATAGGAACTCATCAGTAGCATTCTCCTTCAATTCACCCGATTCCAGGTGGCTAAATAATTTTCTACTAAGGATATAACTTGTTTTGAGCCGATAGGTCTAGTGCTATATAGGCGCCTATTTCGTACTACTAGGAATCGTCCTCCACTAAGGATCAGATGATGGAATTACTTGACATTATAGTGACAGTCAGACAAGTATACAGCTTTTACAAAGAGTCACTTCTCCTTTGACTAGTCTTTTATAGATCCTCTCGAAATGATATATCTGATAAGGATATAACATGTTCGAAGTGTTAGGTCTAGTGCTATATAGGTATTAAAACTTAATAGCGCCCTCCCTCGCTTCTTGTATAGCACTAGACCTAACAGTTCAAAAGCCGTTATAGCCGTATCAGATTAAATCATTTTGAGCAGGTCTATAACGGAGCGGTTGAGAAGAGATGTATACCCATAGGAAAAGCTATGAACTCGACAGCCAGTCATCACAAGTCAGGTGATTACATCATCTGACTTGCGATGAATCTTAGCGCTGCTTCCTTCACAGAGGATTATTTAGCCTCAGGGGATCAGCTGAACCGAGGGGCGAGGAGTGCTATTGATGAGTCGCAATAGGACGAAACAGGCTTCCGTATAGCACTAGACCTAACAGCTCAAAACATGAATGAGTAGTGACGGTACCTAAACACACGGTAGAATGATGAACGATAGTTTCGGAAAGTAGATGATGGAACAGGGAACACTCAAATGCGCAAGCGCAAAAAGCTGGGACAGAGTGATGGTGGAAGAAGACTGTAAGCAATGAGATGCAACAACAACAGCAAATGAACTTAGGAGACGGAGCGAAGGGGATGGGGGAAGTGCGGGTTGAGGCCAATGATTGACAGCACGATGAGAAACATGTCATCCACAGCATGAGCACCTCGGGCGACCTCAAAGACCAGTGGGTCTGAGCACAGTGAGCGGGATACTCGGGGTGTAGAGCAGTGTGAAGGCAGCGCCAACGCAGTTGGAAGACGGATTTAAGCATCAAGAGCAAACAAATAATTTGATCATAGGTGACCTTCCAAAGTGCACAGTTTTCTGGTTAGCATTTGCTGCACACATTCTAAGACATTACAGAAGGCAGAGCGTTGGAAAAGAGAGGAAGAAGGGAAAGTGGCAAAGCGCGTGGACACGTCGTATACTGTGGGGCCTCCAAATAAACAAGACAAAGATTTGAAATAATCAATTTATTTACAGGACGAAAATGGAAAAGAAAAGTTAGAGAATCCCGCTACATCCTCGTCCCATTTGAGATGTTCTTTACCATTAGTTATACAGTTAACATTTGTCTCAGAGGAATCAGTGGAGTTTGCTTTATTGCGGCTGAGCCCACGTACCCCGCTGTCGAAGACCTGTGAGCACGATGTGTTTCACGATGATATGGTGATTGAGGATCCTGTTGCTGTTTGCCACACGATATGTGTTTTGAGTTCAGATGGACTTTGTCCTCTAGGGGGCTTTCTGCTGAGTGCCTTGATCTTCTAACTGCAGGAAGTTGAACTTTGTACTTTGGACTTTGTTGTCGTTTGGTGTCTTGATTGATCAGCTTTCTTGAAAACCACGTTAACTCTGAATTGGTGGATTAGCCCGGAAAAAGAATAGTCCTTTGATGAATAATGCGATCGATACAGTCAACGTTCTGGACGATCGATTATTCCATATAAACAACAACCTGAGATGCATACATATCACTTCAGTAGTCGCATAACATTGATATAAATACGTCATGACGGCATATCGATCTGTGCTAGGATAACATGAAACTGATGAGTGAAATCGATATATTGAATGCTGAGCTGCAGGGCTCGACTAAACGGTGGACTCTAGGCTGGGGTCATGCTTGCCCTGAGAAAGTGAGATCACCGAAGGTGGGAAGCAGTGGGTGCTTATGTCGGTGCTCGGGG
The DNA here is from genome assembly GCA_019055375.1 of Parelaphostrongylus tenuis. Classification (NCBI taxonomy): domain Eukaryota; kingdom Metazoa; phylum Nematoda; class Chromadorea; order Rhabditida; family Metastrongylidae; genus Parelaphostrongylus; species Parelaphostrongylus tenuis. The sequence continues at coordinate 90,549 of JAHQIW010000883.1, read as the reverse complement.
GGAATACATGTGCATGTGCCTAATTCACTTTCCCCCCGGTATCAGGTAAAGCAGAACCCACTCGGGACTGGACCGCCGCCGTTGTCTGAGCTCTGCTTACGTTATGCTAAGCTTCTTTAGCGACAAATATTGAAGAAGAAGAGAAACGCAACAATCAAAAGGAAACGATTAGCAATGAAATCGAAGCAATGCAATGAAGGCTAGGAACGACTGCTCGCGGTCAAACAAGTGTAGAAAGTGCCTGCTGCCATTGGCGTCCTGGAAGCTCCGCCACCAACACCACGAGTTGCCGTAGTAGAGAAATCCTCTCGGAACCATCGCGCCTGTATTCCTTGGAGATTTAACAGCTGACCCGTAAGTCCGCTTCTATAGCATTTATATAAAAAGGTAGTACTCATACAAAGGTAGCTACTATAGAAATGGAGTAACCATCGCAGCAAATGATTGTTATACGGATCTTCATAGACTGCAAATTACGCTTACTGAAGCTATATAATGAGTCACATTGGAGGGCGATATTAAAAACTGAAAGTGCATATGTTTTATGCACGACATAGTTCATTAGAAAACTCCTTAGTTACTAATATAAAGTTTAGAAAAAGAGAAGAATAGTGTGGTAACTGACCTATATTTTGAGCTTTGACGAGCTTATTCAATCAATTGTTTATGTTCACGATCGCTCGATCTTCATGAATATGTGACTGACGTTTCGGCAATTACGTCTTCTTCAGAATAGCGATATATAGTCCAGGGACTATCTACGTTCTGTGTAAGTTCCTTGTTCAGTTACTACTATGTTAATATGTCTGGCAATTATTTTTTGAGCCACGCATTTGGTCTATTACAGGCCAACTTATAGAGCGCGATACTGTGTTTCGGCCTTTACACTCTCATCAGTCGGACGGCACCCTCCGTTTTTTGCCAGGTTACCCTATAGTAAAGCACATACGTTGTTCAGAAAACAATTGTCAAGCATATTCAATTCTGAGCATGGTCATAAAAAAACACTTGAACGAAAGATATAATATTGTGTCAGTTCCTGCAATTTTTATAAACATGCTGCGCAGTGATTAGTGGTCTAGCGAGTCATACACAAAGCTGATGGTTCGATCTCGCGCTCATGGCTTACCAAACCGGCCATCCTTCCAGAATCAGTAAACTGATACCAGACTGCTATTGTTCTAAATACCGAGAATGCCTTATCAGGCCTATACTGAAGTTTGAAAAATAATTACTCTGAAACGCTATCGGAGTAGCAACATTCATGACGAGTACAAAAACGTCAGATGTTCCTTGAACGTTCACACGAATTTAAAAAGCGGTTTGTAGTATAATAGCGGTCTATAATAGCGAACTATCACAGTGCCGGTGTCCGCAAAATAAGTGAAGGCGTATGAATAAGTCAAAGTGGATTGACGCAATTACGCTCTCGAGCCGTAAGCATCGAAGTCGGCTCTATGAGATCTGAAGACACCGGAAAAAATGAATCTTTGTCGACAATCTTATCGGATCAGTAGTACTGCGAAATAAAAGAGACAACGACAAGCAGTTTGTAGGTTGGCTTACGTTCGCTGCTTTCCCTTAAGAGAACATGTTTGAACTGTTAGGTCTAGTGCTATACATGTGTTCGAAGTCATTAGTAACGCCCTCCCTCGATTCCTGTATAGCACTAGATCTAACAGTTCAAAAGGTGTTATAGCCTTATCAGATTATATCATTTTGAGCGTGTCTATAGAGTAGCGGTTGAGAAGAGAGGTATACTCATAGAAAAACCTATGAACACGACAGCCAGTCATCACTTTGTCAGGTAATTGAATCATCTGAATTGTGGCGATTTTTTACGCGGCGCCGCTTCATTTGTAGAGGATTAATTAGCCTCAGGGGTTCGGTTGTCCCAATAGGAAGAAACAGGCGTCGGCATAGCACTAGACTTAACAACTCAAAACATGAATGAGTAGTGACGGTACCTAAACACGCGGTAGGATGATGAACGATAGTTTCGGTAAACAGAGGATGGAACAGGAAATACTCAAATGCGCAAGCACAAAATGCTGGAACAGAGTGATGGTAGAAGAATACTGTAAGCAATGAGATGCAGCAACAACAGCAGATCAACATTGGAGATGCAGGGAAGGGGGGTGGAAGAAGTGTGGGCTGAGGCCAAGGATTCATGGCACAATGAGAATTTGTCATCCACATCTTGAGCACTTCACACGACCACAATGACCAGGGGGCTTGAACACAATGAACGGGATACGCAGGGTGTGGAGCAGTGTTCCACACTGAGGGCAGCGCACAACGCAGTTGGAAGACGGATTTAAGCATCAAGAGCAACGAATAATTTGACCATAGGTGACGCTCCAATGTGCCCACCGTATCCTTGTTAGTAATTGCTGCACACATCATCTGACATTACAGAACGCAGAGCGATGGAAAAGAGAGGCAGAAGGGAGAAAGGCAGAGCGTGTGGACACGTCGTATACTGTGGGGCAGCCAAGTAAGCAAGAAAGAGATTTGAATTAATCAATTTATTTACATGACGAAAATGAAAGAGAAAAATCAGTAAGGAAAGTTTTCTATACACTTGGCTTACAGGGATATCACTTAGTTTAGCACTGTGTACGTTAGCTACTACAGAGGGCTTATATCCATCACGGGAAATGACTGTTACATGGATCCTCATAGATAGTAAATGACGCTTGCTGAAACTATAGATCTGCGTCGAGAGAGCGATATCAAGAACGAAAGTGTAACCGTCCCTGCACTCGGCATGTTCTAGTGAAAAACTGCTCAATTATTTTATTTCCCAAATATCTGGCTTGAACTCAGAGTCATCGTGCTAGTGATCAGGTCGAAAGGTCGGAGCGCATGTTCAACACTAACAAGCTTCATAGCACACCTTATGAAAGGTTTCAAATATGCTCTTAGGGTGCTCTTAGTTGCTACTATGTTGAATCCGCGGCATTCTTTAACCAGCAATATGGTGCAAATCAATTTAATTCTATCCTAGAATCAGCAAAAGCTCAACATGTAAAGCGGAAGATTATGCATTCTATTATGAGACGGTCACTAAGGTGATCTCGTAACGGGTCACGATTTTAGGCAACTTCGCATCACTAGCCTGATATGGCACTTGATTTGAGGCAGACAATTGCCCGCAGTTCGGAAAATAACATAATTGCTTTTTGAAGTTAGTTTATGGGGCTCCATGGCCAAAAGGTGGTTATGGACGTCGCGGCGAGTGCCGAGCTGTTTCTTGCACGACAACACTCTCCGGCACTCAGCAACGAACGCTTTGAAGAACACACACCCAGGGTAAAGGCAAAAAAGCAGCATTCTACAACGTTTAAGAATATTACAAAAAAAAATTTGTTCACTGGAAGCACTAGAATCAGCACACTGAAAAAAGCACCTTGGAGTGGAACGAAAATAGTGAAAGAAAGAAAATCTACTCCATTAGTGTAGCGCATTATCTGAAATAATTCCCCAGAAGACGTGTGGTCGCTGGTTAACCTTTTGACTTTCACGGACCCTGTTCCAACTACGACACAGAACTTACACCTAGAATGAAGGCTTCACGTAGTTCTTAATAGTGTCGTCGGGTTTATTCAACTATCTTGATGTGACGATTCACCGCCCAGTAGTGTAGAATGGAACCTTCGACATGTTCTAAGAAGTGTCGTCGAGTTTATTTATCCTTAACGGTTACATGCTTTTTCTTCGTGGTGTTCTTCTTAGCAGTTCTACAGGCCTCTGGGTCGGATCATTCAACATCACAAACAAACAACATGAATTCACGATGTGGTCTGTTAAATGGGCTGACATATAGAGCCCGATACACGTGTTTCGAACTTGACGGTCTCATCAATCGGGCCGTACCATTTCCGTCGTCAGCCAATCGTCTCGGGCGCTCAGTCGCCTATACTAAGAGTCGACGACAACAAACATGTCGAGCGACATACCCACTGAACACAGTGGTGTACACTCGATTGCTCTTGCTTAAATAATAATGACGAGATTTGTTGGAATTTGAGCGTGGTCTTAAGAAAACCCTCGGGACGAAACGTATGATATACTAATCGCGAGATCACTTTGTACTTCTGAAATCAAATATTGCGTCAGAGAAACTTTTAGTTTGTATATCATCCAATACAATATGCAAAACTGACCGTGATTGAACATTGGAACGCGGCAAGTAGCTGAACAAGGATTAAATAAACAATAAACCAGAATATATTGAAAAAAAGCTTACAAAGATTCCCTGAAACAAGAGCTCTACAATATAGCATGCGTAGCGAACGGTGATGGTCGTTACGTAACCCTTTGAGGACCACCGCTGATAGGCAGTCGGCGCGATTAAGGTTGCAATTGGAGCACGTAATATTCTCCGGGTTGTAGTTTGGTAATAATGCGGACTGTTTCGTCACTTGAAGAGATTTTGTCACCAGTAACAATGGGATGAAAATGAAGAAACTTCAGCGAGGCTATTTTCGGTTGAAACACGACAGAACGATTACAAAACAAGGCTTGTTTGTCAAACATGATACTGCAAATTGCAGTGCGATGCCAATTCAGCGACTACACTCGTGTGTTTTCCGATCATCAGCATGTCTTATGAGTTGAGGCCTCCATAAAGGCCAATTGGACTTTGTTCTATTGCATCATGGGTAGTAATTTTTTATTTTTTCCACTTACCTCGGCCTTTGAGAGGTGTGCTAATTCATAGCTTTGCCTGAGGTGGTTGAATGCATATCTGGCCTTCACGGCGACTCGTGTCTGCAAAATTATCTGCACAAAGAATTTCGTGATTAGTGACGGCACGTAAACATACGGTAGAACGACGGAAGACAAAAACGCTCAGCGAAGGATGGAACAGGGAATGTGCAAATGCGCAGGCAAAATGTGAAAAATTGGATTGATGGTAGAAGAAGTTTTAAAGCAACCAGAAGCAACGACAACAGGTGATCAAGGAAAAAAAGGAGGAGTAGTTAGTCAAGAGGTTTTAGCACAATGAAGGACATGTCATCCTCAGCATGAGCACTTTAAGCGACGTGAAAGACGAGAGGGTTTGAGCACAATGAACAGGACAATTAGGGAGACGAGCAGTGCTCCACACTGAGAACAGCGTACAACTCAGTTGGAAGACGGGTTAAAAAACGAGCTGATTTGACTGTATGCGAACCTCCAAAGTGCGCATCGTATCTCGACTAGTCTTGCTGAAGGCAGTCTCTGATATTATATACGGCAGAGCGAGGAGAACAAGGCAGAAAGGAGAAAGGCAGAGCGCGCAGGTACGTGGTGTACGGTGGGTCGCTAAGCAATTAGGAAAAGGATTTAACTTGGTCACATTTTTCTTTGACCTACCTTCTCAGTATTTTCTTCACTTTGTGAATCACAGTACTTTTAACCATCAATTCTTTATTCGTCTTCTTGAACGCCGTGGAAAACTGGTAGAGCGAGTCTTCTTGCAACCTTGAGGGTAGCCTAGCTGTGGCGTTTCATAAGGCGCCGTTGTTGACTGATGAAGGAAGTTGCGGGTGGAGCTCGGCTCCACACGCACGCGACAGGCATCACAACCACTCGGCAACGGCGCCGCGATAGTCACATTATTCATAGAAAACGAACGAAATAGAGAGAACAGTTAGAAAAGCCCACTACACTCTCGTCCCACATGAGATATTATTTAGCATTAGCTATTGAGTAAGCATTTGTTGCAGAGGAAGCAGTGGAGTTTGTCTTTATTGCGGCTTAGCCCACGTGTCCCGCTGTCGAAGATCTCTGAGCCACAATGCGTTACATGTTGATATGGTGATTGAGGGACCTATTGGTGTTTGAAATGCGATATATGTTTTGAGTTCAAATGGACTTTGTACTGTAGGGGGCTTTCTGCTGAGTGCCTCGATTTTCTAACTACAGCAAGTTGAACTTTGTACTTTTGACTTGTTTGTCCTTTGGTGTGTTGACTGATCAGCTCATTTGAAACCACGCGGACTCTAGATTGATTAGACCGAAAATAGAATAGCCACGATCGATTAATCCATATAAACAACAACCTGAGATGTATACATTTCACTAAAATAGTGGCATAATATTAATATAAATACGTCATGACGGTTATCGATCTGTACGAGAATTATATGAAACAGATGAGTGCTAATCGATATAGTGAATGCTGAGCTGCGGACTCGACTATGCGGCGGACTTAAGGCTGCGTCATGCTTGTCTACAGAAAGTGAGAACACCGACGGTGGGAAGCAGTGGGTGCTTATGTCGGCGCTCGGGGGGAGATACATGCGCATGTGACTGAATCACTTTCCCCCCGGTGGCAGGTAAAGCAGAACCCACTCGGGATTGAACCGCCGCCGTGGCCTGAGCTCTGCTTACGTTGTGCTAAGCTTCTTTAGCGACAAATAATGAAGAAAAACACAACAATCAAAAGGAAACGATTAGCAATGAAATCGAATCATTGCATCGAAGGCTAGGAACGACTGCTCGCGGTCAAACAAGTGTAGAAAATGCCTGCTGCCATTGGCGTCCTGAAAGCTCCGCCCACCAACACCATGAGTTGCCGTAGTAGGGAAATCCTCTCGGGACCAACGCGCTTGTATTCTTTGGTGATTTAACAGCTGACCCGTGAGTCCGTTTCTATAACATTTATATAAAAAGGTAGTACTCATACAAAGGTAGCTATTATAGAAATGTAGTAAGCGTCGCAGCAAATGATTGTTATACGGATCTTCATAGACTGTAAATTACGCTTACTGAAGCTGTATAATGCGTCACATTGGAGGGCGATATTAGAAACTGAAAGTGTATATGTTTTATGCGCGACATATTTCATTGGAAAACTCTTTAGTTAGTAATATAAAAGTGAGAAGAAGAAAAGAATAGTGTATCAATTAATCCAAATTTTAAGCTTTGACGAGCTTATTCAATCGATTGTCTTTGTTCACGATCGCTCGATCTTCTTGAATAAGTGGCTGACTTTTAGGCAAGTAGGTCTTCTTCACAGCCGCTATATCTAGTCCACGGACTACCAACGTTCTTTTTGCAAGTTCCTTATTCAGTTTCTATTGTCCTTTAGTATGTGTGACAATCTTTTTTTAAGCCACGCATTCGGTCTATTACAGGCCCACTTATAGAGCCCGATACACGTGTTTCGACCTCTACTGCTCATCAGTCGGGCGGTCCCTTTCGTATTTCGCCAAGTTGCCCTATAATAGACCACAAGCGTTGTTCAAAAATAATTGTCAAGCATATTAAAATTCAGGCGTGATCCTAAAAAAAACACTTGAAAGGAAAAGTATGATATTGTATCAGTCCCTGCAATTTCAAAAAACATGTTGCGCAATGGTTAGAGGCTCTCGTGTCACACACAAGGCTGATAGTTTGATCTCGCTCTCATGGCTCACCAAACCTGCCATTCTTCCAGAATCGATGAATTGTTACAGGATTGCTTTCGTGCTAAATGCCGAAATTACCTTATCAGCGCTATTTTCAGATTTGAAAAATAATTACTTTAAAAGGTTATCAAAGTAGCAACATTTACAAACAATGCAGAAATGTCACATATTTCTTTAGCATTCACAGAAATCTGATAAGCTGCTCGCAACATGACAGTGGCTTATAACAATGAACAGTCACAGTGCCAGGATCCGCAAAATAAGACTTCTGACTAAGTAAAACTGGGTTGACGCAACTACTCTTTCGAGCCGTGGTCAAGTCGGTTCTGTGAAACCTGAAGACACCGAAAAAAATGAAACGGTGTAGATAATCGTATTGGAAGTACGACTGCGAAAAAGGTGGACAATAATAAACATTTTGTGGGTTCGCTTACTTTTATTGGTTGCCCTTTAAGAGAAGAAAAAGAGAGCATTGAATTTGTCGAAATTTTTTGGATCAACGCCGTTCAAAATGTTATTTCATTTTCTGACTTTCAAAAATGTTGTTCTCTTCTATTTTCCCACCTACTGTTCTTAGTTGATCTACGAAATTTAAAACTACATCAGTACAGAAGATTTCTCATGTTTTCACTGTTTTTTTGACAGTGTTGTGGTGCTACATGTATGCTTACGAGAAATGAGTGGTCAGCAGTAGAAGAGGAATGAATCGCAGTAAGACGACGCCTCGCCGGTGTAGTGACAACAGACGCTCCCCGCTGTGAGTGAAAAGCGGATCCACCTCGCGTCTGAAATCCTGTTTTGCGCAGCACTCAGTTCTCTTAGGTATATATCAGTACACCAAGGAACATGCAGAAAATATATCTATTGTCACCGTAGCATATCTTTTGAGATCTACTCGGCACTCACAAGTCGAGCCGTCTTGCCCAGCTCACATCTCTAAATTTCTCTCTTCTTCATGATCTAAAAGATTCACATCGATAGCTGAACACAGATGAGCTCGTCATATAGTCAGATCAGACAGCGGAGGGAGGAAACGAATAGAGTGGATTCCACTTAGTTACACCCTATCTCGAGGACGACCGCTCAGACATTGGGAGGACCTGTGTCTAAGAAAAAGTAATCAGCTGTATTCGCGGCTGCCGATATTTTGCAGATCACGGCACGGAACTGGCACCTGCCGTCATGCTTGAAAAAGACCACCACCATCTACGTTTATCGCGAGAAGAAGTAACAAATGAAAAGTGTACTGAGGAAGCACAATTCGTAAAAACAGACGGTCCTAGCATTCAAATACCATGCGGGCGTTTTGCCATTGTGGTCTGCAGTGGAAGCAATCACAAACCTATGAGTAGATTCCAATATTCTACGAGATATGCTTTTCAAATCCGTGACACTACTAAGACACAAAGCTTCCGTGCTTCTATCAGTGCAGTACGGGTCATACTAGTTTTTAACGAAAAAGTGAACGAAAGTGCATAGAAGTGTGGATGTTTCGTGAAAGTTGACTAAAGGTGAAAGCAGCAAGACAAAGCTTAGCATCCGTCACGCTGCTGTCTTGGAACGGTGAGCGCAATCACACGAGAAGCAGCGATTTACAGAAATGGAATATGCATTTTGATATTTTTAAATTAGCTTCTTCAGAGGAATTTCTCTCCTAGAAATATCCACGTGTAATGAAGTACTCATTTCCAACGGAGAAACCACATCATCGCGAAAAGTTTATATTTTCAGCTGCTATTGAGCAATTTAATGCACGAAATTCGTATTTTCATACTAAGATCTCCACTAACTTCCGACACATCAGAGGATAGTTTCAATAAATGATCCTTCAGTATGAATCACTGAAGTAGGATTTGAGAGGAAGTAGTGATGTTATTGACACAAGTGGTTGATTGTTGACAAATATATTGTGAAGAACGTTTATATATGCGCATTTTTCAAATTCGTTTGAAGGCAGTTCGTTTTTAAAAGAGTTGGAAATGTGCCCTTATAAGGGTATAGCTTTCACCTTGATAGGAAGGATTCCTGAGGCGACGCCTGTTTTACTAAAGCTACCTTTATAGTCCCTCTAATGATTATCCATCTAACATTCTAAAGTGATGTGGCCTCCGTAAAACAAACCTCGACCATATAACGTTAATGAATGCGCTGTAAATTTGAAAGAACGAGCAATGCATGACGGCCCTTTCATAAAGCAAGCTTGATATCAGACCTCCAATTTCTCAGTTGTCGCGGACTACTGACAGTTTAGCAGTAAAGCTCCTCTCTAGTGTAGGGATTCAAGATAGCACCTTGCTCAGAATGTGACTGTAAGCAACGTAGTCATACTCAAAAACAAAGATTTTCAAGGCAATTGAGCGTTCTTCTTACTAAGGGAGCTAGAAGTAGAAAAGTTCATAGAAGTCGATCACGAGTACTGAATATTTTTAGAAGTGAAGAAAACTTTTATTCGACCGTACTCAGTTTCCGAAGACAGATATCAACGATTTTATATTTACGAGCAGAATAGGTAAAGAAGCTTCATTGCACTGACGACAGATATTAGATTAGATTATTATGCTAATCGAAGAGATAAAATCAAATTGTTGAGACTTCAAATGAAATTGATCAAGTACACAAAAAGAATTCTCGTTACTAAAATCATTCCCAAAAAACTACTTGCAGATAATCTCACTACGATTCTTTGAGAGAACAAGTCAATTTCTCGAACAATATGTTAGTTGATAATCATTATTTGAGCCACGCATGTCAGTGGTCTGTCAATGAGGGCTGACTTATAGAGCCCGATACACGTGTTTCGATCTTGCGATCTCGTCAGTCGGGCAGACCACTGACATGCGTGGCTCAAATAATGATTATCAGGCATATTGAAATTTGAGCTGTGGTCTTAAGAAAACACTTGAAACAAAAGATATGTTATATTAAATATACTAGCCACGAGCATTCGAGTGTACAAAACTCTGTGTTTGGTGAGTTCTTCACTGAACATAGAGTGTAAAACGTACGTCGTCGCTAATTCTTATTGTGGGGACTGGAGCACCCACAGAGATTAGCAAAAGACGAGAAAGGGTAACTGCCCGACTGACGAGATCGCAAGATCGAAACACGTGTATCGGGCTCTATAAGTCAGCCCTCATTGACAGACCACTGACATGCGTGGCTCAAATAATGATTATCAGGCATAAAGAAATTTGAGTTGTGGTCTTAAGAAAACACTCGAAATGAAAAATATGTTAGTTTTCGAACAACGTACAAATCAAAATAAAGCCTTCCAGACAAACAGGAAACAAGAATTCAGAAGACAACAACCAAATCATACGATTTGCCAATGTAACGTTATATAGTGTACAACATTACCGAAAAGATATTACCGTTACAAAATTGGCCCGGAGAGTAAGGATGAAACATCTACGATCGATATAGCTCTTCAGCTTTTCCAAAACTCCCCTTTTGATATGGATCAGTTCAAATTTGCGAAGTTCTTCTAGTTAACAGTCGTTTCTTTTGCTTAGAGTTTCAAAATAGGAAACACTCATTTCAGGTAGAGAGAAGGAACTAGCGTGCTTTCATTGTGATATAAGCGACGAAGTAGAAGAAGTTCATTGACGAAGTAGTTACGCGTCTGTTCGAGATGCCCTCCAGGATCATAAACCCTCAAAATTCTTTTATGATCGCAAACTCTGAAAATTCCTCTAAAGAAATCACCTGTCACCTGTCGTCCCGTTGATCGTCGAGTGACTCGAGCGGGTACCAGCAACTCTTCCATTTTTCCCTATCGCGTGCAAGAGTAGCCCAGTGGGTCCTCCTTGCTCTAGGAATTCGCTGAGCATCATATCTTTCTTCCATCGCTTTCGTGAAGAAATCGGACCAACGGGTCAGTGGTCTTCCTTTAGAGCGCTTGACGTCCCGAGGAATGCAGTCGGTAACGGCTCTCGTCCATCGGTTGTCGTTGAAGCGCATCACTTGTCCGGCCCACCTTATTTTCGATATCCTGGCGTGTAGAACGGCGTCTCTGATTTGCGATCGTTGACGTAGGTCGGAAGTTCGGATCCTTTGTCTCATTTGCGAAATACGAGATACTCCTAGCATCGACCTTTCGACTGCGCGTTCGATAACGGCAAGTGATCTTTCATCCTGCTTACGTAGCGACCAGGTTTCTGCTGCATACGCTAGGGCAGTGATAATTGTCGAGTCGAAAAGGTGGGCACGGAGTCGGATGTTCTTTGTCCTCTTCACTACATCTTCGATGCTCTTAAACGTTCCCCAAGCCGCTCGATTCCTCCTGCTTAACTCTGGAGCTAGGTCGTTCATCATGTTGATTTCACGACCTACATAGACGTAACTGGAGCATTCGGAGATTGTCGTTCCGTTGAGCGTGAATGGGGCATTAGAAACCCATCCGTTCCTCATGAACATTGTTTTCGTTAGAATCAGTTGAAGACCGATCTTTCCAAGGCGTTATCGAAATCAGTCAACATTCGTTCCGCTTGGCTGATGTTTGGTGTTATGAGAACGATATCGTCAGCAAAGCGAAGATGGTTTAATTGTCGACCGTCAATTTTCACTCCCATTTCGTCCCATTCTAATGTTCGCATGACGTTTTGTAGGGTGGCAGTGAATAGTTTTGGCGATATTGTATCGCCTTGTCGAACCCCTCTTCCTACGTCAATGGTGATATTGTCGTAGAATGGAGATATTCTGGTCGTGAAATCTTTATAAGCTCACAAAGGATCATTATGTACCGAGTAGGGACGCCCTGGTTATCCAGAGCCTCTATAACCGCTTCTGTTTCCACTGAATCAAAGGCTTTTTCAGATCGATAAAAGTGAGACAGAGTGGTTGTTTGTACTCTCGCGAAACTTCATTGAGTCTTGTGATCGTATGGATGTGGTCCATGGTACTAAAACCTTTTCTGAACCCTGCTTGTTCGCATGGCTGTCCTTCGTCCAGTGTTCTGTCAATCCTGTTCAGGATGACTCGAGTAAAGAGTTTATAGACAACGGACAGCAAGCAGATTGGGCGATAATTGCCTATGTCGTGAAGGTCTCCCTTTTTGAACAACAATACGGTCTTGCTGGTTGTCCATTGAATAGGGACCTTGCATTCTGACAGGTAGCGAGTGAAGAGCCGAGGCAGGGTGTTGATGAGAACTGGCGGCAGGTTCTTCAGGTGTTCTGGTCTAATCCTGTCTGGACCGGGTGTTGTTCTGTTTTTCACCGACGATATAGCATGTCGGATTTCGGAAGGAAGGACCGGTGGAACGACATATTCGTCCTTTTTCAATTTATATGACGGTAAGAGAACATGGCTAGCGAAGAGATCCGAGTAGTACTGGTGGATGATTTTCTCCATAGCCCTTCTGCAAGCTGTAAGTGTCCCGTCAGGGTATCGGAGTGCAATCATCTTAGTCTTATAGTTGGCGAAGCCTCACTGAGCTTTGCGAATGCTCTTCCCAGCTTCTGCAGCTTCTGCCATAACTGCTGCTCTTCTCTCTTTAAGGTCTTCTTTTATCGCTTCTCTGCATCGTTTCGCAAGTTCGGACGCAAGGTTTCGGTTGCCTGCGGCTCGTGCGATTCCACGTTGACGTATCAGCTCGAGTGTCTGCGGAGACAAGCGTCTCTTCGTGACCTTAGAACTTTCGGCTTTTTTAGCGCCAACGTGAAGATATTCAACGAGTCGATCGTATTCTTCGTCGATGTTGTCGACAACGGTATCTTCCCAAGAGCCGACTAATGATTTGAATACATCCCAGTTTATGGTAGTTGTGGGACTTCGTTGTTTGAATTTAGCGGCTTACTCTCCTCTCCTCGAAAATCGGAACGTTGCGCGAAGGAGGCGGTGGTCTGATCCCGTGTAGAATTTGGGAACAACAGCGACGTTGGTCAGGCAAAACCTTCGATTTACTATGATGTGATCTATTTCGTTACGGTACTCTCCATCTGGAGACTCCCACGTCCATCGCTGAGAGAGAGGCTTTTGGAATTGCGAGTTACCATGGATGGCTTAGGTCGTCATGATAAACTCGGATAGCCTCTCACCCTGTTCATTCCATTCTAGTCCGTGGGTCCCTATGTGACGTTCTTCAGACGTTCTTCTAGGTCCAATTTTTGCGTTAAAATCTGCGACAATGACCTTGAAGAATGTATGATCTTCTCTGAAGAATTTTTCGAGGTCCATATAGAACGCTTCGACTTCGTCTTCGTCATAGCTTGATGTTGGTGCGTAAGCAGCGAAGATGGTCAAAGCCGGAATAGAACCACATCGTTTCAACCGTATTCGTCCGATGCGGGTTGTTAGTTGTTCGAACGAATCAATGTTCACGGTCAAATTCGATTTGACGAGGGCGCCAACGCCACCGACACCTCTGCGATCGCATGTTCCAAGGAACAGTTCTTCTCCGGTGTCATAGACAGCGTGAAAAGGATGGCGCCTTCTCGTCTCAGCCAGGCCAGTGACGTCGTACCTTATTCTTCTTGCTTGAATCAACAGATCTTCTACAGCGGATTGTTGAGCAAGGGTTCTTGCGTTGTAGGTACAGATCGTCATTTTGGTCCGTTTCGATCTTGGCAGCCTAGTTCAGCCCTGAGATTTTAGCAGCCTCTCCGTACTCGTCCTACCTGGCGCTGCCGTACCAGGGGCTCTTTCGAGGTCAGGGGAATGAGGCCCATATTTTTTGCTGTTTTTTGGCATTTTGATACCCAACGTGTAGCTTGCCAGGCTCTAAACGTGGGGGCTTGGTACTCACGAGTAGCTTGCCAGTCTCTCTCGGAGGAGCGGGAGGAGCTTATTTGTTGGAGGCGACTCCTAACCGCCTCCCATGTACTTCCCAGCCGCTTGATTGCAGGCTTTTGGCCGACTTGACTCGTAGAAATAGAGTTTTGTCAAGTCGGCACTGCAGAAGCAGGGAGCTCGTCCCCTGAATCCACCTGCGTCTCTGGGAAGCACACGGTCGCTTTTGGTTCGCGTTTTATTCCCCTATCTACCACCTGGGAATGCGCCACGTGCCCTTGCGACCAACCGGGCGGGATCCCTCAAAGAGGGAGGTCCGTGGCTAAAGAAATCACTTATAGTAATATTTGATGGTGCAGATACCCGACGCACTGTGTTCTGCAAAACTCAGCCATACGACAACAGAATTATAGTGGTACAGAAATGGAGAGTCTCTTGAAAATTAGGTGATTCACCTGAAAGACAACTCAAGTTTTATTGAATCACATAGTTGTGAAGGATCACCAGGCAGGTCAATCGTCAGCTTGCTATAAGAACATGCTGCACGATCATTTAAAAGCATATTTAGGTGCAACTGATCTATATCTATAACTGAGGACGAGAAAAACCTACCCGTGGCAACTACATGACAGTTTACTCGACCATGAGATATCAATGCTTCCATAGAGGAATTGTTCAAGCCATACTATTGGCCCAGCAGTGTCAAACGGTGATATGACATCCCGAAAAATCAGCTCATCTTCATAATTGGTGTCATGTTCTGAGCCTTTTGTGAGGTCTGTTATGACACTTCTATAGTGCAAGAGATGTGTTGCGGCCTTTCAGCTTCGTCAATTTCATGGTGTCTCTTGTTTCAGTCAGTCGTTGATAGGGAAGACCAATGTAAAAACTAAACGACGAATCTTCTTTTTACACCGAGGCGGTGCAGGATATTCGTCGTCGGTTCCTTTAGGTATGGGAGGTCTCGCCAAGAAAGGATTGGTTAAAACGAAAGGCACCAAGCATCTAATAACGCTGACAGGCCTGATTACGTATCTTCCGCCATATGAATACCATAACAGACGTCATGGAAGGCTCAAAATATGTTATTAAATTATATTATATCATACGAGGTCTCATGAATGCCAAAGAAACTATTTCTATAAGTCCTGGAATGATTCCAGAGGAAGAAGCAGGTAATAAACAAGGAGAAAAGACTAAAATTGCACTTGCCTGAAGTTCACATGGGTTAAAGTCTTAGGGAGGTTTAAGATGTCTATAATTTTGGTATTACGGTGTGGAGCAAAAGTTAACTCCTAAAGCAGATGATTTTATAGGTGAAAGCGAAAAGTTGATGTAGAAAAGCAAACCTTGAGGAACTCGAGAAATTCGCTGTGATTTAAATCGCAATCGCAAATCTGAATAACCAAGTGTTCGCTCACATAATCGTCAACATAACGGACTTTGAAATGTTGTATTGAAAGTTTAGTACGGCCTAGACAATGTTTCAGTCTTCGATTTTTTTGCATGGCAATTTTTTGGCATCACGACTGCTTAGGCGTCCGAGTGGTACTAATACAGTGATTTCACACACCTAAGCACTCGTTTATGAAGATTTCTTGGTAGTAGCGAGAAAATGGGTACTGATACGATATTGGCCATGAAAGGATGGGCTATGTGAGTTGCAGAGAAATAGTAACAATGGACTGAACTCTCTGAAGCTGTCGAAAGAACAGTATTAGCGTAAATCATATAATTAATTGTGGAAACTTAACACTTCAGCTGGCGCGAGGCTGGTAGACAATGTTGTTGTTGTTGTCGTGATCGTTGTTAATAGAGCTCTGTACGGATAACTGGCTGACGTTTAGGCGACACCTCCTCCTTCAGAGCCTGGAGGTACGTGTCCATACAGCGATCTATTAACAACGACCGACAACGGCAACAACAACGTCGTCTACCAACTTCGTACCAGCTGAAGAGCTAGGCTTCCACATTCAATTAATAATTAACTTTAACGCCGAGGTTAGTAGAAAATCGATCTCTCGAAGTTATAAAAAGCATGACTATCACCCTTCGTTTCGAGTGTTTTCATATGACCACGCCCAAATTTCAATATGCCATAATCAGTCGATAATCATTTTTCGAGCCATGCATATGGTCCGTAATGGGGCAACTTATAAATTCCGCTACGCGTGTTTCGGCCTTGACAGTCAGGTGAGTTAGGCGGTAACCCTCGTCTTTTCAGCCAATCCTCTTGGTGGAACTCAACCTCTATGTAGATTTGGCGGAGACTAACTTTTTACACCTGTCATTAACTGAAAATATCAATGAATGAATAGTGTTCTAAACTTGATTGCTCTTAACTTATCAATCATAATGAAAATTCAGGGTGGTCTTGAGAAAAAACTTTGATCGAGAAGTACCATATATTTAACGATACTAGCCAACAACAGTCGAGTGAGGAACACTGTTTATTCAGTTATGTTTCACTTTATGGCTGATGTGAAAAGATCGACGTCGCCATCTCTTTATAGTCATTTGGTTATTCCGAGGAACTAACTAATGACGAGGGGTACTGCATGAATAATGAGGTTGTTGAGGCCGACGTGGATCGAGCTCTACAAGTTGCCCTATAACATGTCACAAGTAAGGTTAAAAAAATGATTACCAGGCATATCTGATTATCAATTTTTCAAGAGCGGTGAGGCGCGTCATTGTAACACACACATGGCGCATCATTTGCCCCAAGCTCTAAGGTCCCATTCGTCGATACATGGGTAGGAGGACAAGCAAACATAATTTTTGACACCAGTATGCCACCGCAAGTCATTTTCTAAGCAGAATATGAATATAACAATATCTACGATGCTTAGTCAAGTAAAGCACATCCCCATATTGGCGATCAAAACCGAACGTTCCCTTTCTAAATCAACAGATTTCGCGATAGAACTTGTTCCTGCAAAAACATTACATGGGATGAATTCTTTCACGCTACCAAATAACTACTAAAACTTTGGTTTTTTTTCTGTAGCGGAGACAAATGAAGAAACAACTTTTTTAGATGCAATACAGCTTATCATAGAAAAGTTAGAAATAGTCAGAAAGTTCTGGGAAAAAAAGGAAAATTTCTGACCAATGTACTGCGCGCTCTTGTTTTGAAAAGCATTTCTTCTAACGTAGTAATATTATTTATTGTTATACCCTTTCACTGGAAGCAAAAAAGCACTTGAACATGCAGGAAAATCAAAGTCATGCGTTTTATTTGAAGTTTCTTCCGAAGAGGTAAACCAATTTCTAAGTGATTATCAAAAATCTCCTTTCACAAAACACGCGCCAACTCATTTTGATCAACCGATCCGGGACGGCGTATTGGACTCTACAGTCGGTAGACATCCTCATCGCACATTACCCGTCAAACATGAGCGGCGATATGTGAAACTCGATGTTGTTTTCACTGGTGCAATGCATTGGAACAGTTGTTCCAGAAAACAAGCACAGCGTCGTGATTGCTCAAACTTACGCGGCCAAATGGTTACTTACAGTACGAGTAAGAAGTTCTGTCTTGCGAGAGATATGCGCGTGTGAATCACAAAAATCCTCACTCTGTTGAAGCGTAAGAAAAATTTCAAAAAATGAGCACGTACCGCACCAGCCACAGACTCAAGTTTTCGAATGATTACTATCATTTTCATCAAATTTCCTTTCCAGTGAAAATGGTCCTTCCTCCCTTTCCTAACGTCTATAGAAAAGAACCGCAGCTAAGCTAGATATTTCACCCGACTGTAGCAGGAAATGTTCTTGTTGGCAGGATAAGAAGTCGACAAACACCTACTGACATTGCACATTTCTGTATATAAAATAACAAGTGAATTGGAGAGCATTTCAAAAAAATTTGTTAAAACTCGTGCTACGGAAGAGAAGATTAGAAGGAGAGGCGTGGAACAATAAGTAAACACGTTGTGAAATCTGTCGTGAGATAAACGAATATAGCTGGATCCAATTATTGACAATAATTCCAACAGCTACCCCAGAAAGATTTGTAAGTGTCTTCGGATCAGAACGGCACACTTCAATATACAGGAAAAACAATGAGGACAACTGAAGGACCCGAACATTTTTTGCATGATGAGGAATTGGATGAGATTCTGCACAGTGCTTGGCAGTTATTCGGAATGTACAAGAGGCAAACATCATCCGAATATGCTGAAAGAAACATTATCGGATGTCAAACTTCTGTCGAAGAGCCAGTGAGATGTAAGTGGCATAGCAGAAAGTGTGCGAGAAATTTTTACAGGGCACTTTCTTCTAACTGAAAATGAGCGTATAATGGCACAAGGAAAAATAAATGGAGATTCCAAATAAGTTTAAAATACCTCCCAATTTCGATCTCCAAAATTTGTGCCAAACTTCAACCTTAGCAATAAGAATCCTACAGGCTAACCCACATGAATAGACATTGATGAAACAAACAACAACGGAATAACGATAAAGCTAGTGTAGAAACACTATCGCCATAGCTAAAGATGGACCCTTACTCTCAGCTGTTGATATGGACCCTGTGAAAAGCACTGATAATCTGATAATATTAACATAACATGTGATGACATATTTAAGTCTCTTATGAGGTCCGATATGAAACTCATGTTACTCCACATGCGGTGATTCAAATAATTCGGCCTCGATTCCTTTAGAAGTAGAGGTGTATCCTCTGCGAGGGATTAGCTGAAACGAAAGGCACCGTACTATCGATGAGCATGGAAAGGCGAAACGGGCCCTAGTATTGCTAGTATTGGGATCCGCAGAGTGAATGAAGACGCATGATTAAGTCAAAATGGGCCTACTCAGTCAACACACTCGAGCAGTGGTCGCTGGAATCGACTTGATGAGATCTGAAAATGTCGGAAAAAATCAATACGACTGTGAAATAAGTCAGGATAACAATCATGAATATGAAGATTGGCTTGCTCTCGTTGGCTTTCATCTGATAGAAAGCAAAGAAAACCTTGCATTTGCCGAGAATTCCGCATTATACCGTAACACAGGCGATCAATGTATATAATTTTTTATCACCACTTGTTCAACAATCTGCAATTCATCAGCCAGTTCCATCAATCTGCAGCTTATAACAGCGCAATATATTTACATACACCGCCGGCGTACTTGTTTTCCCGGAACAAGCATAAGCTCTTTCCAGAGTCAGTCGCTCAGTCAAGCCCCGCAATCCAACACTCAGTACTTTGATTCGCACTAATCAGTTTCATATTATCACCGCACAAATCGACAAGCTTTCAGGATGTATGTACATTAGTGCTATGTTACCATTGCAGTGATATGTATATATTTCAGTTTGTTGTTTATATTGATCAATTCCATGGTCCAAATCGTGGTCTGTGTCGATCACATTATTCAATGATAGACTACTTAATCTTCGGGCTTTCCACTAATCTAAGATCAACGTGGCTTACAGACGAGCTAATCGATCAACTCACCGAAGGGTTGCCAAGTCTAAAATCCAAAGCCCACCTTGACGTAGCCGGAAGATCAGGACACCCAACAGAAAGTCCTCACTACAGGACAAAGTCTACCTGAAACTAGAACACATATCGCATGCTAAACATCTATAAGTCCTTCAGCCCATCAACGTGGAACACATCGTGCCCACAGGTTTTCGAGAGCAGGACACTTGCACACGATCCCAACGGGGTGAATTCCACTACTCCCTTTACGACAAATGCTTATTGTATAACTAATGCTTAGTAACATGTTATGTGGGACAAGAAGTGTAGAAGACTTTTCTCATTGTTCTCGCTATTTCTTTCGCTTTCTGCCAATAATGTGCCTATTCAGATTCCTTTTCTTGCCTGCTTAGCGGCCCATCATACACCATGTATTGTGAGCTCTGCCTTTCTCCCTCCTGTTTCGCTCTCCTCGTTCAGCCGTGTTTAATGTTAGAGACTGCGTTCAGCACTCACTAGTCAGGATTCGGTGCACACTTTGCAGGGCCACATAGGATCACAGCATTCGTTCTTCCTATAACCTAAACACGTTTTTCAACTGAGTTGTGCGCCTTTCTCAATGTCGAGCACCGCCCCTCTCTTGGAGTGGCCCGCTCATTGTGTTCGAACTACTGACCTTTCACGTCCCTTGAGGTGCTCATACTGAGGATGATTAGAATGATTTTTCATTAATGTTTTGCCAACGCTTAACCTTGATCCCTCCTCCTCCTCCCCCTTCTCCTCTTCGTCCACGTTTTTTCTGCCTAGTAACCTATTTTCACTGCATCTCATTGTTTACAGGCTTCTTCTACCATCAGTCTGTTCTGGCACTCTGTGCATGCATTCTGTTTATTCCCTGTCCCATCCTTCGCTAAATGTTTTTATCGTTTATCGTTCTACTGTGTGTTTGCATACCGTCACAACTTATGCAGTTCTTCGTGTGCATGAGTCTATCACTGTTATATTGTTGTGAGATCACTATCATATCACTCAACCATCAAATCTATCAATAGTTCCTGATTTTCTTCTTTATGCCAAACACGAGGTGTTACATTAAATTTTATTTGACAGCTGACGTTTCGGCAGTCCGCCTTCTTCAGAGCCTGGAAAGGCCAAATTTTCCGCAATCCAATCAACTAAACACCTCCATTACTTCTTTAGAGAAAATCACCAGACCTAGATTTCAATCGCATCAAGCAAATCAACACTCAACATACTCACCGCTTTTATATGTGTTCCACAGAATGATCCAAGTGGAGATCACCGGAAGGAGATCACATAGACTCGTGATGCACCTTATCCATCAGAACAACAGTCTTATATACTGGCTCAAATCACAAGTGATTATGAGGCATTCCTCACTGCGGTTTACGGTTGGATTGGCGTATTGATCCAAAACGCTTCCAAGATCTTTCTCGCTGATGTTTTTTTGCTCCTGAGCAAGGATGACGACTTCGATCTCAAAATCAACTCCGTCGTGTTTCTGCTCTTTATGCGTCCCTAGCGGGATGTTCTGTCTATTAAGACGCTTGTCAGCTAGGTGTTCTTCTATGCGGGCATAGAGCGGCCTACCCGTTTCGCCAAGATATTTATCGTTACACGCTTTGAAAGAGATTAGGTAGACTGTAACTACGCTCATGCAATTACAGTCTCTGCCGCTAGGAGATATTTTACAATCTTTCATTATACACAGACAGTCATATAAGCGGTTGCGAACTAGTTGGCGTCTTAGAGTATTCGGTGGTATTTTAATAATAGCCACCGATTACTCTAATCCGCTCTTTTCAAGCAGCGTTTATAGCTGTACTAATCTTATTTGTAAAAAACGAGATAATGAACAGCGAGACTTTCCTTTCATTCAAGTTTTCGTTCGGAAGCGTCATATTTCCTCTAAATCTAAGCCGAGGGACTACAAATTTTATCCGTTAGAAGTGGCTATTTCCCGAACCAGTTTCACGGATTCTACTCTCTGCTCCTCCCCAGTACATACGTTGGCTGCTGTTCAAAACATGTTCCTTACTAGCGCCTTTTTTGTATGTGAGGGATGAGAAGAAAGATAGTGAACCAGGATATTCTTATTACTTGGCTCTCGCTACCACTTTGTTATGTAGCCAATCTCGGTTAAGCTTTATTGCATGTTCACGAATGGGAGCCAATCATCTTTTGGTATCTCACGGGTGAATTTTATGTACACTGACCGTTTATTCAACAGTCTAAAAAAACTATCTAGCTCCTTTTGAGTGGAACAGATAACCAAACAGTGATCTATATACCTACAGTAGAGTAATGGCTGGAGATCCATCACTGGTGCTTCCACTTTAGACTTGCAATGCTGAATCATTCGACGCGTTGGTATACAAAGCAGTGACGTCAAATGACTCCATTACGTACGCGTTGTTCTGGTTCGCGTTACGTAGACGATCCAGGAACATTTATCAATAGTTGTGGCGTTAGTGATTCCTCTATATTGTCATCATTATTTCGATGTTCCTGTTGTTGTTATCTCAAAGTTCATTGATGTGTGTTTGTTGCGGAATTTCTACCGTCTAGGTTAAAGTTGGGCACAATCTTTAAAGTTCAGAGTCTTCTAGTTCATAGTCGTCTCACGCATACATAGAGTATCATCCGCCTTACTCCAGAACCATGCATTTTCGGCTTTGCGATGACGTAGTTTTGTTAATATTAACACTTTTGAACGGTAAATACAGATTTATTGGAAATACATGTAAGAGATTGAGGTGTGCTTTAGTCTTCTATTTGAATTGCCATATAGTTCGCAAGTGAAATCGCAAATTTCTTTAGAAAGCTCATTCTTAAGAAAAAAAAAAGCAAATTGACCAAGTAAGAGTTAGCATGCCCTAGAGTGAATCTTGAGTTTGGCAGTAGGATAAATCTTTGCCGTCTGAGTGTTCACCCAACTGGCTCGTGCAGACCAAACGTACCATTAGTATTTAATGCTCGTTGGGTGTTTACGGTATCGAATTGTTCTCATCTTTTTCTTTTACTTTCAAGTAGCCGTTGATGATGTTTTTCCTTCAAAAAGCGAAATTTCCCACTTGCAGGAAGATGAATTTCGAGGGTATTTGCTAACCTATTTTTTGCCCTATTGTCGGATTTTATGTATGTAAAATTTGAAGAACTGAAGAGGTACATAGCTGAAATTACAAAAAGATGTCTCGCCCTTATGTCAGACAGAACTTCTGCCTTTGAAATGAATAGAAGTGTGACACGTCAAATTGACTTGAATTCTTCACCTATTCTGCCATTTTGTGTTCATTCCAGTTAGGAGAAAGTGTTTTACGTAAATTCTTCCTGCACTTTTCACCATATTTTCTACACGTCGCAGGCGACTCTATCAAAAGTTTGATATCCGATAAGGTATTTTTCAGTATATTCGATTGGTTCCACTTGTGCACTCTGATCTACAGCATACTGTTCAAGATCTTTAGTTGCAGCTTTTCCATGCGTCAATCCAGCTCTTAATCATTTGGAACTTCCGCTGTCCACCTTGTTTTCACTGTTTACTGGAGTGAATCGTTCTGATCCGGAGACGCTCACAAAATTTTTGTCGCAACCGTCCGAAGAACTATCAACAATTGGGTCAAGCAGTATCCGGTATCTCCAGGTACATTCACATACTACGTTGAGTTGCTGTTTTATGGATCTCTTCTGAGTTTCCTCTAAATGTGGCGCGGATTTCTACACTCTTTTGGGTTGCCTTCAATTTTTTATTCATTTATTTTCTAATATATTCAGAACTGTAGGTTCTCAGTCGACCTTTGTGGACTTCTTATCCGGTCAATAAGAGCTTTTCTGGCACAATCGGACAGAGAGTTGGCAAGTGGCACTGATTTTAGGGTATGGAAGAAACAGACCTATGTCAATTCTTTCGCGTGAGAAAATTTTTCTTATGCGATTTCCTGCAGCGATAAGTATCTGATCGGTACCTAGTGGGTGTGCGTCACATCGTCGAGCGTCGTAGATGCTACTAAATTCATAATCAGCTTCAAAACTGACTTGTGATGGCCTAGTGATGTTGCAAATTGACGTTTCTCGTTCAATCACGCATGGCCGGTGACAGTTTCCCGAAAACGAAGGATGAACGCTGGGGACGGGTGAAGAATTATTTGTACGTTACAGTGACACACTTGATTGCATCCCTCTTAAAACAAGTGATAGTTAAATATTCACATACCACTGATCAGTTTATTTGACAGCTTCTGAGGTTTGATACGTTGCTGTGTTTACACTGTAATGTGTGGTAGACTATCATTTTGAAGCAGACATCACACAAGTATGCATTCCTCTTAAAACTACTAAACTGCCATTCCTCAGTATTTTATTGATTAAGCGAGTCCTAACATATGCGAAAACACTGTATCAGTATCACTCCAACGTACCAGTGATCGCAGACGAAAATTTTCCAAAATTTTCCATTCTCATTTAGGCTGTGACGGGGTTTCAACATGGCATTTCAGTGAGCTGCTGCTGAAGATCAGCTAGACGGAGACGCTGTCATGCAGATTCCCAACTGCGAGATAGATTACAACGGATTTCTTGCGTGTTTCAAGGCTTGCCCATATGCAACGCTTTGTTGCTTCTGTCTAAAAAACCGTTCCATCTAAGAATTGACTTCTATTCCACATCGAGCTTCCAGAGCAATTGACAACTACAACATCCTTGAAGCTCTAATCTGTGTCATCTTCAAGTAATTAGCTTTCTACCTTCTCTTCTTTACTTTCGTTTCTTTTCAGACTGGATTCATTCTAAACTTCGCACGAATAATCTGTTTCACGCATCGTGTCAAATACGCAAATGGGGTGCCTTTAGAGACATCGCATTAACGATTGGCGCTTGTGGGCCAGCATTATGGATTGAGCAAAGTTCCTGTAGGAGAGATGATGTTGTCTGGACGTGTATCCTGTCATGTGATTGTCAGGGGTAGGTTTTCTTGCCTTTAATGATTTCTTTGAGTGTCCATAATCTGAAGATGAGTTGGAGGTGCAAAAATTCTTTTGATGATCGTGCAATACGCTTTTACAGCGAGGTGACTGATGACCCACAGTTGAATCACCCACAGCCGTGTGATGCGATCAGTTTGGAGTCATCATTCTTATGGTCACTTAATCGTTAAGATTTTCTCCATTTGTGGACCACTCTCATTCTTTTGCCATATGATGAAATTTTTCAGAACGCAGCGCTTTGAAGATCGCGTGTGAAACATCGCCATAATTGACTTCTACAGAGAAATTTTCAAGGTTTATGATCCTTAAAGAATTTCGGACGCAAACAGCTCTACTTGATGTTGAATTTCACTCTTTACACAAGAGCAGTTCCCATCTGAAAACATTGTTCCTAACTATGTATCAATAAATACATGCATACGGCCGAGGATAGGAGGAGTTCCACAAACGTGAATTAGTCGATTTCGAAAATGCATTTTTGGGAAAACTGTCATTTTGTCGCCTAGTACCCATCAAAAACGGTCTTTTTCCACCTTTTGCGAGATTCTTTGTAGTGTAATGTCTTTCATGGTAGCACTGCTTGTCGTGGTACATGACCTTTGCATTGCCCAAGCTCGCGACTGTATCTCTTCTTCAAATTTTATTTCGTATTTGTATGCTTGCTTTTACAATGGTTTGTTTGTTACAGAAAACCAAAATGGTGTTTGAGAAGCTAACTTGTTTTCTCGAAAATTCTTGTATCATCTGAAAGTAGTTATTAAGGAGGATTTCCGTCTCAGCGCCCTAAAGTCTTTGCATCTTCGATATTCTCAATTGAAGATTTCCGATTTTTTTTACGCCTCCATCAGCATTACAGTTTTCCTCAATAGATGCAAGGACTTTAGGAGTGAGTGAAATGAAATGAGTGATAACGAAGCTTCTCCACCTATTTGTTACTATGTGCAAATTTGCATTCGCCAACATCACAGTCTGGAAACTGTTCAGTGTAGTCGAATATGAGTGTTTCTCATTCCGAGGAATATAAGTTTGCTGCAAAAGTAGTGGTGGTTTTAGGTCGTGATATTCCATATCGTTGAATAGGTTCGAATACGGTAGTCAGGTGGACGACGTCTGGCTGTATCTTTATCATCTTTTAAGAAACGCTACAATAAACACATATGTGCCACTGAAAAAGAAGTCTATTCATCTTCATGCTATGAAAATTGTGTCTAAGGATTTGACAAACTTTTTGAAGATTTGAAAGGTTTTTCTGATTTGCAAGCGAGGTTTGACGAATGTTGAGGATGAGGAATAATTTCTTAGGACAATATTTTCAATTTTTCAAGTGACCGTAGTACAACTTGTGGCTGTCGGTTGAATGCAATCAAACCATGTGTTTGTTAGCAGTTTCTAGGCTGAATGTGCTACCGATATTGCGAGTTGTCTCAGTTTCGTAACATCTCATTTCGAGCTCCTGGTAATTTTGTACCAGCCAACATCCTTTCTAGTGTAAAATGGATGTAAAACAGCAAATACAATCTCACTAGCAACAAAACATGAAACAAGAAATGTACATCGAAGTGATAGATAGCATGACCAAATTTATCTTTGAATTCATTCTAGTTTCGAATAGCAAATTTAACTATTCATAGACGTCCACTGTTTCAAGTTAGATTGCCTTTTCGAGTTGAGCCACTGACACAGCAAGCCTCGAAAAAGGCTGAAATCGGCTTGGAAATGTGTCCTTTATGATGTGGTTCATATGTTAAAAACGGCGATTCTTAGCACGAGTGGATTTTTTTTCATTAGAAAAACTTTGTAGAAATTTTTTCAATGTATTCCACTGCATGTTCCATTTTCATAGATCGCTGCTTCTTGCCGACTCTTCGCTCCGTTCAACAACGGCATCCTGATGGTAGTTAAGCTTCACCTCACAGCTTTCAGTTTATGTTAAGTTCCGAGAATTATCCCCACCTCAATGAACCGCAACAAATTATCTCAATGCTGTCACGGATTCAAACAGCTTACTTCACGGAACTTATGGGATTTCCAAGTGTATCCACGGATTCAATCAGCTTATTTAGCGGAGTTTTTAGAGTTAAATCTAGTCAGAGGGTGAAGAAATCTTAAGGCTGCATCTAAACTGCAAACTTGCATGGTACGGAAAACACTGTAATATATCCTGTATATTTCGAGCTATACACAAATTGCTCTGCATTTTGCAAATCATTAACAGTAGGAAGCAACCTACCAGAACGATGAAGAGTTTTGAAGAACACTGATTTAGAATGGGTTGGCGTGGGCGAATAATTGACAACATCTTATGAAACGCAGCAGCCAAGCTATCCCCGAGACTGCAAGGCGACTCGTCCAAACAGTGTACTACGACGTTCAAGAGATAATTTAACGAAATAAATTTTGAAGTACTATGATCCGCATAGAGAAAAACGCGCACTGTGAGACGATTCAACGATTTGTTTAAGCCCTAAGGGAGGACGTGTACCAGATAAGAAACACGATTGCTCGAAGGTCTTCTCGCCTCACAAAACTATTCCCTTAGACATTTGGCAATCATTCGAAAGCTTGAGTTTCTATAATTTTGAGGTATGTTTATTTTCTAGAATAAAGTTTTTTTATTAAGTTGCAACAGCAAAAATCGAATTATGTTTTACACTCAAATCTCTTCACTTGCTCGATTGTGGCTTCGATATGGCTCTTTATCATAGTTTTAGTAGTTACTAGATATTCGAATCTTGACGATTTTGATAATGTTAATGGTTTATTGAAAGCTTATAACAGAACGCTGCAAGAGCGAAAAGAATATTACATTTCACGCCTAAAATGTCACCCTGTTGCTTGAACTTCATAGGTGGTTTATTGGTAATTATAGGTGAAGTTTATAACTCACAGGTGTCTTATCGTTTACAAAGGATGGAACATTATAGTGAACCTTTTACAAAAATTTTTTTTGACATAAAGGGTGATTTTTCTCTTGAAATCCTTCACTTTTCAGCGGTTATCCTTGTAAAAGACTTGAAACCGTTATTGTGAATTTGTATCGCTTGTCTTGCAAAAATGCAGGTCGAAAGCACATCTTCAACGACTAAGCATTTGTAATAAAGGTCTATGTGGAGGTAATTCTTATATGTAGCCTGTGTAAGTGTAGAAAGAGCGCTCCTTTATCACTGCGTAATATACGGCACTTCCCCTATTAGCAACTATAATCAAAAAAAGTTTTTTTTCTCTTTCTAGACATTTTAGTAGTTACTCGATAGCTTGAATAACGAAATTTCGGAAGGCGTATTTTATTTCTTGAAAAGCCATCATGTTACACTGTGACACTGAAGAATATTTCATCCAACACCCAAACGTATTTCGATTATCAAACCTTTGCTCAAAAAATTCAACAACTCTTCGATAAAAAATCTCGACAAACTGAATAGTGTTTTTGGTTTTCCAAGAAATCTCTGAACTGCGCTGCAACACCAATTTGAGCCTGCGCTTCACATACGGCGCGCATTCCTTCCAACGGTATATGAATGGATGTTGCAGCGTTGGCATGAAGTCGTCACCGTTCTATAGCCAATAGATAACTCGAATCTCGAGGATTTTAATGGTGTGCATGCCTTCCGAAATAATCTCTTTGCCACCTGTAGTAACGTATTGCACATCTAATTATTCTTGCTAAACACGGCTTTTCTCTCAGACTTTCATATTAATTCGATAACGCAAATCTCATCAATTTTAAGGATAAGCTTAATTTTTGAAAAAGACTTCTTAGTAGGTCGTTAGAGTTGAAAGGATATTGAGTTTTACACCCGGTGCGCACCGCGAGCCGCATGTGAATTGCGCTGAACTCCGCAAGGCGCCGAGTGTGAAACCCGATAATCTTTTAACTGTAACAACAAATTAAAACGTCCTTTCCAAAAACCTAGTCTATCACTGAGACCGCTGAGATTTATGCTATCGAGCGGTCATTAAAAGTTCGAGAAAATCTTTGTCCAACAAAAAATGCATGCGTGTGAAAGAAAATTTGGTACTTATATGTTGAGCGACCCCAAATTTTTGAGCCAATCTCATTCGCTGAACAGACGTTTTTCATATAAGTGTTCGTAGTTATTTCAAGGTCTAAATTCCTGCCTACAACCATAAGTCGCCAATTTTCCAAAACACCTTTTATAGCGCTGTAGCGTCCAGAAAAAATTTAGTATCTCACTAGCCCTTCGCCCTCATTTTTACCATGAGTATAAATCGATGAAAGCACGAAAAGCATATCAGCGTGTAGAGAATTTTCCGCTTCCTTAAAATCATGCCTTTTTTATTAGTAGTTTATGCCAATGCGATATAAAATTTTTAATAAAACAGCAATAGTTGAAGCCTTCTTACGCAAATGCGACATGTCACCGTCGAGTTATGCGGTAGATCAGGCTGTTGCCTTACTGACAAGTCACCGCTGTGGCTTTTTTTCACATTTTACTAAGATGAAATTTTTCAGCGACTTTGCTTACCGGTCAACTCACAGGAAGGGAAAACGGGCCGGGGCGCAACGACCGACCTCATTTGATTTATTGTTATTCAATCTGGGATTTTTCACCAAATCGACAGCACTTCATATAAAAACGTGGATTCTGATGGTATGAAAACTGTCTACACGCTGACAAGCTTTTATGCTTCCAGCGATTTACAGGCATGGTAAAAATAAAGCGAAATGCAAATGAAGAACAAAATCTTATTTTGGATGATACAGCGACATAAAAG
Source organism: Parelaphostrongylus tenuis (assembly GCA_019055375.1). NCBI lineage: Eukaryota > Metazoa > Nematoda > Chromadorea > Rhabditida > Metastrongylidae > Parelaphostrongylus > Parelaphostrongylus tenuis. The sequence goes on along the minus strand of JAHQIW010000883.1, from coordinate 61,242 downwards.
AGTGATACGAAAAAGCATCAATGGATAGTTGTATACAGAGATTGACTTTTCTAATAATCACCAACGCTTTTATAAAAAGATCCTGTTCAGAAAATGAGATCGACTCAAAAATTTGTCGCCGTCCAACACATAAGCACCGAAAATTTTCTTTCACGTTTACAGTTTGATATAAAAACCACCTAAAAAATAAAACACACCCTTCAGATTCTCAATGCTCAATCTGTTGAATAACTACCAAAACCTCAAAATTAATGAAAAATACGCTCCTCTGAATATGAGTGCGGTTAGGGGGAAAGTTTTTGGCCATTAGTTTTGCATAATGCCGATGTTCTAAGCCTTTTACTCAAACACGGTTGTCCCTTACCGCTCAGAATTCTTTCACTACCCATAGACCAATTTTCCCTCGCGTACATCAACTCCGAGTAATTGGAAATAAACGAATGATTGATTTGTATATTACTCTTTGCTCCTAATTATTGTTTATTATAATGGCTCGTAGATCCTGTACAATATTAGGGAGGAGCAAACCAAAGATCTTCCTTGTGATCTCCTTTGTACAATGCAGTACAATTGATTATATCCCAAATTCCATACGATTTCATAGTATACGCAAGTTTTTCTCTACAGAAGACACGTATAACTAAACTGTAAGCATATGAGAGTGTGAAGAAAATCTTGCTCCATCGAAGTAGTGCAGAATTCTAGAAATTTTTGCCAATGAGGAAAAAAACTTTAGTCAAACAACGAAATTAGCGCAATTCGCTCTGCACGCATCAACTTCCATTGCTTTCCGTTAGGGGTCAGTGAAACGTTGAACGATGCGAAAGTTATAGTTTGAATTACTCCTCGTTTATAAATTTTTGTTATGTTTTCGTTCAAAATTTGTGATTATTGCTCTATTGCCACAACTTATGGAACGACCTAATAACATCACTTTGATGCAAAAGTAATGGCAGCTTATGTATTGTTCAAATTTGTCATTTAATATTGGAATAATTCTTGAGAGAAAGTCGTAACGTTCTGCATTATCTCAGTGCAAATTTTACGTTCTATGTTTTCTTATTAATATACTATCATTTACTTCTTACTCCATATTTATTTCAGATTATGGAAAAGATATTGGTTGGTTTGAATTCATTGCGGTTTCAAAGTGTAAGTTCAGAATTGATCTCAAAGCAGCAGAGACAACTCTTAACATCAAAGCTCATTTAGCCCAAAATCTGCCACAAACGTACATTGCAACGATGGTTTGAAAAGTTTCGTAAAGGAGACGAAAGCTTTGAAGGTGAGGAATGTAGTAATCGTTCGAGAGAAGTTGACAATGAGCATTGGAGAGCAACCATAGAAGCTGATGCCCTTAACTACGAAAGATGCTGCAGAAAACTAAACCATCATCAGATTGCTGTTGTTAACAATTTGGACGAAATTGCGGAGGCGAAAAAGGTTAGTGGAAAAGTATTGGCGGTATTTATGACCAATCAACAAGCACATGTCGCACAACGAACGCTTTAAAATGCTAACGAACCGACCTACGAAATTTTGCATCAGTCTACATAATCGCCAGACTTCGTACGCTCCGGCAACCACTTTTATGAAAAAGCGACCTCATTAAGAAGCGGTACCACAGAGCAAGTAGTAAGAAGCAGTTTGAATATTTATTTAATCGCTTGTTTCGAGGTATGATCTTGTAGTATACCCAGAAATGTGAAGTGCTGTGAAAAAAACATTTGCGTCAACCAGGATTCGAACCTAGATCTTACTTTTTCCGGGAGCGTATGCTAATCGTTGCACCACCGATGCTCGTTTTGCACAGCACTGTTTTCACGTTTCCTCTAAATGTTTTTAAATGCAAAAAAACAGTTTACCGACACTTTTGGAGGCAGCACACATTTTTTAGCGCAAACATTTGGAGGCTCTCTTTGTTAGATCGAGCCTTCTTCCCAGACTATTAGTGAGCATTCATCTTGAAAAACCGCGATTTCACTGATCTTGTGGCACACGCAAAATATTGCGAATCACGCTGCGTTTGCCATTCCAGCTAGCGTGCTCAAAGAATAAATATGCATTCATCATTGACATACCATTGCAAAAAGCTTGTTTTAGAAGACAACTGAGTAAATGCGGTAGAAGAACAGAGATTATCAAACGAGTTTCCGTGGTCTACCAGCAACCCCTGATTGCTGCGAATCGGCACCAACTCTGGCTAGGTTTGAAGAAAACTTATTTTGATGTGCACAAAATTTCGAGTACTTATTCATGGATATTTTCTGCAAAAAAATACGCTACTATGTCAATGAAATACATTACATTGAGCATTTTAGTGGTGAAAAACAGGCCAGTGAGCAGTAAAAACACCGCCGCTTTCCTGGAATCATGATTCCAATGTGAAGAAAATCGCGTTTGGATTGGTAAAGTAAAACCCGTCTTAGTGAATCCGCATTGCAGTGACGATCAACTCATCCTGTCCCATTCATCTTCGTAGATTGTGATTAAATGCAACTAGACCACGAAATGGTTTGAGAAGGCATGCCAGTTTATCAGTTCAATGTTTTATTGCACGCCACACGGGTGGAGCTTGGCTATCCTGTGCGTTGATTGAAGCCGAAGCAACGACCATTTTGTACTGCTGCTTTTTCAAACACTTCACTCATGCAGCCTTGAACTTCATTCTGACGTCTGCATATTCGAAATTTGCGAGAACAACTGATTCGCATAGCTGGTCAAAATTAAAATCATATCATTTTAGACAAAGAAATTTACACTAAGATGAAGATTTTTCCAGTGATCAATAATCAATAAAGACAGGTGAATCTAATCCTTATCTTGTTTCAAAGCGAGCTCTCGAGATAGTCAATTAAAAGGGATTGTTACATATGCTCTGTGTCAGCAGTAAGCCCTGAAAACAACAGTCAGTCACTCTGAAGGAACGCTACAATGATCCTTTCACCACATGTGTCTGTTTTTTGGAAAGACCTTTTCTAAAGCGCTGTGGCAATCAAGACGAAATTATGATTTATGTCCGCCGATATCCTTTGATTTTTCCACGCGCATATGAGTGTGTAGAGGAAGTATAGTATTATCAGAGTTATTTATTTTATCCGAATTTTTTTCCAAGCGAAGATAAATCCCAATTTTGATAACAAAAGTCACATTACACTTGTGAGTCGCTCTAGCGCAATCGATTGGTCGCAAATCGACCCACGATCATGCACACACCCTACCGACAAGCAAATGTCATGTCTATGTAGAGCTCAATACTATTTTCCCTCCTACACTGTAGTGGAGAGTTCATTTAGAAAATAAGAACAGCTTTGGATTAGTCGGAAATTTTGCTATGTGAAAGTTACGTAAAACTAAGGGAAGAGCTCTGTCCTGTGAGCAATACGCATGTGCGGAACAGAAAACTTATTATTTTGCTACAGCTGTATAAAAAGGCTTCCTCAGAGAACGAGCACTCGCAAACAGTTCCCAGAGATTTAGAATTCGGAAGATTACTAACATTCTTATGAAAATTGATTGTCCAACAAAAAGGGTCATTTCGTCCTTTGATTTCGTCTAATAGAAAAGAACCCCCTTTGTACCCAGATTTCCAGCCACTGTTTCTGTGTCACGTGATGTTTGGCATACTGAGTATGTTCGCAGGTTTATTCAACGACTTCCTTCAATTCAGCATTATCCGATTCATGTCCAGTATCTTCACTGGAGAGCACTCAACTTCTGTCTCATGTATTTGTAATAAAAAAATCTGCACTGTTTTTGAATTGCTTGCTATGTGAGTGATGGATAACCCGCTACTCCAGAGAGGTCAAGTAGACGCCATTCCAAGCAATAGTTTGGCGCCTCAATGTGACTAGAGGGTGTTCTCCGAAAATTGAGTGAGAGTATACGCGAGCATGGCCAACTACTTTTAATACAAAAGGTTAAAAGGAAATATTCTACAAAAATCCTCTTAGTATTTGCTCGATTCAGGCTCATCACGAAATCAAATGTAATTTATTACCCTTTCGCGAGCCATGCAGTCGCCTTTGCAAACGTGCACATCGAATATTCTTTGGAATGAACAACTGTAATGGCTTCTCCTAGACCTAAATTTTCATCCGTTGCGTCACCAGAAGCGAGCTGCACGAGAGATGTATACTTCTGTAAGGACGAAACACGTGTCTCGGGCTGTACAAGAGCCCTTACCAGACCACATGACATGTTGGCTCAAATAATGATGAAAAGATATATACCTGTCAGATTTCTGTGGTTGTCAAAGATGTAATGTCTGCCGCAATTATTGAAGATTACCAGTACCACAGATGATCCTGATAAACGTTAACCAAACATTAGATTAAGAATTAGATTAAAATCAATGACAGGTCAATAATTATTCGGTAGTCTCACAACTTTTGGCATTAGAGAAGTATGCACTAATATCATTGATTAGGAATAACTAAAATTGCATGGCTTTGACATCGCTCAATTGCGCATTTTCTTGCAAACATTTTGTGCTACATCTTGGTTGTACCTACTTCAAGATGAAGCTGTCTTGGGAACAAATTTGCTCACTACCCATGTGCGAATGACGCTCTGGGGAAAGTGCTAGTGAAGCAGCGAGCAAGATAATGGAGCATGATGCGATGATACAGTTGCAGAAATGACTGTTAGGAAATGGTTCTCGAGGTCCAAAGCTGAAAAGAACAGCCTTGAGAATCAGTTGAGCTCGGACCGTCCACATGAAAGTCCATTGATCTTGAGCACCATTACACTACTATTTTACCTTACGGCCATTCGCGCATGAGTAGCAGGCGAATTTGTCCCCACGGCACCTCCATTTCAGAGAAAGCGTAGGCAAGTCGCACAGCAGAATGTTTGCGAGAAAATGAAAAGTTGAATGATATTAAAATCATCCAATTCTAATTAGTTCTAGTTAGTGAATTTGGCGAGTATTGCTCTAGTGCCAGGACTCATGGATCGACCGACCATTTTCAACATATTTATAACAATGTTTTCTCTCTTTAATGGTGCATTAGAATGTAGTAACGCAAAGCCTAGTTTATGCAATGTTGCTCTGCAAAACTGGCTGGTAAATTAATATTACAATACAAGTAATGTATTGTAATATTCGCACCATGTTTCAACCTCTCAGAAAAATGCAATTCTTAAGCTTCCTTAGACTTTTAGTCTTGAATCGTTTGATAGACCAGATCAAAGAAATTTGTGGTGCGTTCTATTCTGAAAATGGCCCCTTACCTTATTATGCTGGAACAGCAAAAATTGAGTTTTGTTTCTCATTCAAATATTTCTCGCTGAATGAAGCTATTTCTTCAAAATTTAAGTAAGTAACTGACTGATCCTAACATCAAGGATTCCAATATTGTGCTTGGATTTAGGAAGACTTAGCACTACATTGTAAAAAATATTGGAATTCGCAAAACAAACATTTTCCTCATACGCCATTTTGGTCCTTGAGAAAATCGCTGCCTTTTGCTGTTTTTCACGCTTCAACAGTTTTTCATAAGCTCAAATTTTGAAGATTTCAAAGTTGCCTTTTATTTTCAATATGGCTTTATTATTGCGCTTTAACAGCAGAAATAAAACTGTCTTTCTTATTTAAATACATTCGTTCAATAACGCTTCGTCTGAAAGCGTTCAACAGTCATTCAATAGCTAAAGCTTTGCTCATTTTATTAATGTGCTTGGGTTTTAGAAAAGCCTCTAAATGCGCTGTAGCAGCTAAAAGGCCGTAAGGTTCGGCGCAGCGCACTACCGATATAGAACTACCGTGCTTTGCCGCTACTGTGCGCCGGTACGTGGATAGGGATTTCTCGAAAAAGGCGCCAAGCCACCGCGCTTATTTCAGAGCCAAATTGACAAAGCCCAATTTCTTTTAATTGTTACAGCAGAGCAAAAAGTCTCTTTTGAAAATCAAATACGTTATCGAAATCAGTGAGATTTAGCTATGAAATGGTCACTAAAAGACTAAGGAAAAGCTTCGGTCTACCAAAACGTTTTAAATGTCATTTTTGCTGCTTTTGCACAAAATCGAAGACATTTCGAAGCAAAATGCACCATTGAAATTGCTTTGATCATATTGTTGGATCACTAATTGAGCTTAGGGCAGCCAAAAAACTTTCAAGGGGTCGAAAGAAGTTACGAATAATGGATAAGTAACAATGTTTTCGATGAACTTAGAACGACAAAATTTTAAGTTCCGATGCAGCAGCTTTAGCAAATATCTGCCACTAATTTGAACCCAGCTATAATGCAACGCATACGGCTTAAAACATCCATGAGGCATGCAACCACTGAGATATTAGCAAATGGATAGTATCACGCCTTTCATTTTACCACTTTATTTGATCCTTAAATTTTTTCTCACCGTATGAATCCCAGAATTCTAGCATGCACTTCGTTTTCATCCTCTTCATGGGCGTTGTAGAATACTGATTGAGCACGTCTCTTTGCAATCTCGAGTATAGCCTGGTTGAGTCTCTTCACTGGACGTTCCTTATTGAATGCCACAGAGTACTGATAGTGGGAATCGCCCCCCCCCCCCCCCCCCCCCACGGTCACCGTACCCTTTCTCCTTCCATCGGTGTCACGTTGGTTTTACTGATTTTGTTGCAACGAACTCAGTGCCGGAAAAAAAAAGTTCTTGCATATCCATCTATCATTGATGAATTGAAGACTGCGATAATGGCGCAAATACACTCACAAGCGCTTGCAAAAGTGCTTGACTATGAATTTTTTTTTAAAAAATTGGAGTGTCCAGGATTTGAAGATTGGAGTTGCTCGATGATTTAATGCCACCTAAACTGAGCAGTCTTTCTAAGCGACAGCGACTCCTATACATATATATATATATACATATATATATGCATACACACACATATATATATATGTATATATACATTGCACTATCGACAAGGTAAAGGTTGATCGAGGTAGGCTAGACTCTGGCTTTCCACCATGCGCACTGTATACTACTGCAAACTCTCATAAAATATGCGTCATCACGTGGGCCTTAGCACAGCTTCCGCTTTAGTGGACATTAGAAGACTGGGTTAGATTTACTTCCACTTGAAACGTAAGATAATCAGACTAGGTTTGCGGCGAGCAACCACTTGTCAGTTAGTGAATACTTTGCTGTCTAGATAATGGTGATTCCTAGGTTTAGGTTTATCTTTGAATGAGCTTCTTCATGGAACCATCGAGCTCCTTGCAGGACGAAACATCGATGAAGGAACAAACTTTTATAGGCTGTAGCTCATCGCCCAAGAACATCCCTAGACCGCGATGGGGCTCCAGGTCAATTCTGGCCTCTTATCTAAACTACCTGTAGCAGTACGTCGAAAATTCTTGTATGCTTCAGTTGTAACTTGATTTCATTTAGAATTGTGGTGGCGTATATGGTTGATAACGTTCCAATGAGATCACGAATGTGGATCAAGAGTGCAATTTCGTACTCGCCAAACGTTATCATTCTCGGGATACTAGCTTTCCTTTTTCAACAATGGCGCTCATTGACTCTAGTCCTCGCTGCACTGCACATTCCTGCAATAGCCCACATGCTGTAAGACCATCAACAATTGTAAATATAAGCTACATGATGCTCTAAACTGTCAGGATTATATAGCGCAGTAGTTGAAGGTGTCTTTTGATACTCACATGGTCTTAATGTTGACTTCGTGCCTCCAGCAGGATATCTTCGCGTCTCAGGATCAAAAATTGAGTAAATTTAGCTTGTAAATTGAAACACTAACGTGTACATCAGAAAACCTCCGAAAGTTATTGAATAGACAGAATTAATTTTGAAGAATGAGCGGTGGCGAAACGGTGGCTCAGTGGTGTAGTGGTAGCATTCACTCCCAGTATAGATAAAACGCGGGCTTACCTTCAGTCTGAGGGTCGAATTTTTGCTCACCAATCGATTCTCTTAGGTGCATTCGAAGCAATAACTTAGGGGCACGGGTTCTTCCACCAGCATTAAGACACGCTATACCGTCTTCTAAAAAATAGAACATGGTCCAGACTAAGATCAGGACATCTGAAGAACCTACTGCCAGTTATCATCAGTGCCCTAACTTTGCTCTTAAGTCGTCAGAATGCAATGTTTCCAGTTCACAGAAAACGAACAAGACCGTATTGTTGTTCAAAAGGGGAGACCTCCGCGACGTAGGCAACTATCGCCTAATCTGCTTGTTCTCTGTCGTCTACACACACTTCACTCTAGTCATCGTAAACAGCATTGACAGAACATTGGAGAAATGATAGCCATGCGAGCAAGCAGGGTTCCGAAAAGGATTTAGTACCACAGAGCACATTCACACGATCACTGGGCTCATTGAGGTGTACGAATGCCGCTCTTTCACACTTTCATCAGTTCAAAGAAAGCCTTCGCTTCAGTGGAAGCAGAAGCGGTCATACAGGCCCTGGACACCCAGGGCGTCCCTACTCGGTATATAACGGCCATTCATAAATATTATGCTGTTTTCGCAGCTAAAATATCTCCATTCTATAACGATATTAATGTCGAGTAAAATAGGGGTTCGACAAGGCGATATAACTTCGCCAAATTTATTCACTGCTACACTCCAAAAAGCCATGCGAACATATTTACGATATGGGAATGAAAATCGACGGTCGACAATTGAACCATCTTCGCTTCGCTGATGATATCGCCCCTATGAGCAAGCATCAACCAGGCGGAACGAATGCTGAGCGATTTCGATAGCGTCGGTGGAAAGATTAGGTTTCGAACTAATCAAACGAAAATGATATCATGAGGAGAGGATGGGTCTTCTATACCTCACTCACTCTCAAATGGATAAATAGCTCCAAATGCTTCAGTTATATCTGTCTAGGTCATGAAGTAAGCATGATGAGCGACTTAGCCTCGTAGCCGAACAGGAGGCAGCATGCGGCTTGCAGAGCGTTTATGAATACCGAAGATGTAGTGAAGAAAACGAAAAACATCAAACTCCGTGTCTACTTTTCAACTAGACGGTTTTCGCTGCTTTGACGTATGCATCGGTAACCTAGTCGTTACTTAGGCAGGATGAAAGATCACCTGGCGCTATTGAACGCGCAGTCGAGCATGGCGCTAGAAGTATCCCGTATCGCACCAATGAGAGAAAAAATAGGGAGTTGTTACCTACGTCATCGGTGGAAGGTCAACACTGCCTTCCTATACGCGAGGATATCGAATAAGGTGGGCCGGACACGTGATACTCTTGAACGACAAGCAATGGACGAGAGCCGTTACCGACTGGACTCTTGGAATGTCAAGCGCTCCACAGCAACTCGATGGTATTTCTTTGCAAAAATCATAGAAGAAGGATATGATGCTCAACGATCTCTTAGAGCGAGGAGGGATTCACTGGGCTCTCTTGCACGCGATAGGGCGAAATGGATGTGTTGCTGGCACCCTCTCGAGTTACTCAACGATCAGCGGGACGACAAATGGTACATGTGATAAGTGAGTCATCATTTGCTGTAGTTAAATGCTTTCTCACCAACACGGCTTGCATTTTTTGCAGATATTTACACGAAAGTCCACGATGGCTGATACAAAGAGGTGAAATTCACAAAGCCAGGCAGGTGATCCTCGACATCGCACGAATAGGTCGCAAGAAGACCAAAATTAATGAGACTACCTAGATCTATTTCTAGAACGAAAGCATGATGCATGAACAGTTTTATAATCAGTTTTAAAACATTAGGCTGATGAAAAACGTCCTTAACAACCGCTAAAATTTTTAAGTTTACATGAAATTTTAACCAAAAAGAATAGTTATTCTTCGAAATAAAGACCATTATTATCCACAATTTTTCCCCAACGATCTACAATCTTCCGGATCCGCTCGAAATCGCCATCTGTTGCACTTCGAAGCAAGAACTCTTGGCACATCTATTCAACTTGATCAGTTATTTCAAATCGCCGTCCACGAAGAAAATGTTCCATTGGAAGTAACTAGAGCATAATCGGACGGAGCAGTATCTGCACTGTAGGTTGGGTGTGGCAAGATCTCGACTCCTTTAATCATCAGTTCCCTAGATTTTTTTGCGGATGTGAGGTTTACCATTGTCTTATTGAAACAGTGCGCGCTTTCGACGAATCAATGTTGGGTGCTTATTATTCAGTTCATCGTAGACTCGATCCAGCTACTCATATATCGTATCACATCATCATATTATTATACCATAATGTCATATCATAGCATAAATAGTGCCATATAATAATCGTGTATCCTAAGTGTAAGCTCAATCTTGTCCATCGTCATCATTTGATATACGGAAAGTAAATTAAAATTTGATGCACTATATCAAGCGTTCCCGTAACACTTTTTTATGGTAAAATTCCTCACGTAGTCCCATAATTTTACATTGACCGTTACTCTGAAACAAGCGTGAAATCTGAATTTTTCGCGCGTGTTAAGGAACTTTCCTCAACTTAGTAGATAGATAATAGGTGATAGATTAGATTCCGCCGGGGTCAGTTGTTTTATATACCACTTATACTTTTGATTTTATGAAAGGTTAATAGAAATCATCTGCAATCCGCTACTTTGTTTCAACCTCAGCCCAGACCTGAGCAGCGCCGAGCTGGGCCTCATTGGGTCCTGCGGAAACTTCGCAAGTTTGGGAGTAAAGAAACAATGTTTTTTTGAAGAGCCAATCCGATGTTGTACAAAATTTTTGTCAGGAATATTTACACACCATATCCGACGTTTCACCATTGCGCCTTCTTTAGCGCATAAAAATTGGTAAGCAATATACTCACTAAAACGCAGAAGACCGCCTTCTCTTGAACCTCGGCATGTTAATAATATAAAACTGAGGAAGAGAAAAGAATAGTTTCGGAACTAATCTTTACTTTGAGCTTTCGTGAGGTTGGTGGAACTTATTCTACTAAACTGTCCTTCTTGACGATCGATGAACCTTCTTGAACGAATAGGTGATGCACATCTTGCAAGAGCTCAAAATAAAGATTTGTTTCTGAACTATTCTTTCTTTTCTGTGTCACATTATTAACTCACTATAACATTTTCGTAACCTAAGAAATTCAAAGCAATTCAGAAATTCCCGACGCGGAAACATATGTGGTTCCATAGGGTACAAAGCTTCCTCTCAGATCTAGAAGCTAATTTCAATTTTCAGCTTTTTTTACTTTGTTTTTTTAGCATTCGAACATATGGGAACCCAGCGCACCACGTATATACATGTTTTTCGAAAAGCTAGTCTTGTAGCTCCACTGCTGTCATATCATTTAGCTTGTGAGTCACTCTGGTAACAATTATTGCCTCTAATCAGCACATTCAATGGCAGATCGATCACATATTCATCGAGTATTGATAAAAACTTTAGAAAACAGTATATAATGTCATAATTTTGACTAAAACACCAATCTAAGAGGTTTTTTTCCCTTCAGATTAATTATACCTGCCACATAATTTCTGAATGTGATAAACTTTTGTAATATTCAACATAAAATTCTAACTATTCTCAACAGCTAGATGAAGTATCTGGACACTTTGAGGGCTCTAGAGGTTTCTTGAGCGCATGTGGCGCAGTAGTTAGAGGTGCCCTGCGTCGCACACGACGTCAATGTTTGATCTCGCGCTCATGGGTCACCAAGTCATCCATCCCTTTTTGGTCGGCAAATTGGTACAGACAGGTCTCAGACTTGTCTGGGAGGATAAGCAGCACTGGCTCGATACAGCGGTAGACCATCGCGAGTCATTGCAAGGGCCAGATATTCATTCAAGCACCTCAAACGAAGTTAAAAATTGAAGTCGAATGCATAGCGCATCCCTCAGGGATTGATCAACGCCGAGAGCTAGCTAGCTAGAGCTAGAGTTTTCTTTAATATAATATAATGAAGTGGAGAGTGATACAAAATGACAATCTTCATATATATATATGTATATATATGTATATATATGTATATATATATATATATATATATATAATATATATATACATATATAACTGGCTTTCAGCTTTTGCGGTGTGACTATTAATTATGGAAACATGTTCAACGTGAACATTCTTTATGGATCCATCTACTTAAATTCCATTCTGATCGGCTCGTTAAGATATTATACGAATCTGTTTTGCGGACATCTTGACCACAAATTCACTTCCTTCGGACGAAAGCAGCCCGCACTAGCTGCCAGATGATTATGCTTAGCTTAATGGTTCTCTCGAAATCTGTCATTGCTAGTGGTAAGTTCCTTCTTCCATCAAAAAATATCAGAGCAGAATTCAACTTATGAAAAGGCAGGCGGGTTTTAATGACACTGTGGCACACGAATGCTACTGAATGCTCAATCATGTGACTCGGTGAATTCTTACTACGAAACTGTCATTCCGTGGCTATGGTTGCTTTGTAGGCAATGCGAATTACTTCACAGGCTTAAAGCAAAGTCTGATTTGACTCAGTTTAGCATCACATGAACGTTTAACTTTTCCTCTCTTGAAGTGATACACATTTGAGGAACTCGACGTTTCCAACAGGAAGCTCAGCTAAGACCAAGTCTACCGGCTCAAATAGAAGCCATGCTAATACAACAAGAATTACGAAATGGCCGATCTACTTTCAGGCCACCACAGCTAAGAACTCTCTGTGGACCGTGATTGATTACCTGAGGAAGGCTTCGCTTTGACCTCGGAACCTAAGAGTGCTTTATTGACTAAACTAACAAAATTCCAGTTCCATCACGCCATACCGATCGCTTCCCTTGAGCGATTAGGCCAACCGTGGACAGGCGATGAAACCTTAAATTACAGAACACAATTGAGAATGCTAAGTGGTATGCACAACATGAAACATCAGGCGGAAGTTTGACAAGAGTTTCATTCATACCGGGTACGTGATATCACTACACCACCAATGACCTTCCTTTTCGATAATTCTTTCTGCTGTAAATAGTATTGGAGCTGTCAGCTCAGTGTCAGCGAATTTTGTCTGGCGAGAACAGATGAACATCAAACTCTGTCAAGCTGATAACTAATGGATATATTCTATAAAAATTCTTTACTTATTGTCTTTTCCACCTTAGGCTTATTTTACTTACATCGAAGAAAGAGTGACTGTAGAGCAAGAGCCTGCGTGTCACAGAGCACGTGCATCTGGACTAAGTGGAACGTGAGTTCAACTTCCGCCTGACGATTGGAACTCTGTATACCACTCAGAATTTTTGGACATGTATAGGTAACATTATAACACTGCTAAGAAGCAATGAAATAATCATGCTCACAGAACGCATTGTTGGAGCGAAAACGACGCATTTGACATGCGTCAAAGATCACCCTGTAACGCATACGAATTTTTTTCGACCTCGCTCCCAAAGCTCAGCAAGCCTTCAACTTTTTGAGGTGGACGACTAGCATCGAACTTACCTGGGAAGATAGCAATACTAAGCTGATTCATCGTTAGCCACAGTGGGCCATTATAAATGCCAGATTTGCGTTCAATAACCTCTAAAGAAGCTTGATGAAGTTGAATGCATGGAGAATTTCTCAGGATCAATCGATTTTGGAAGTTTCATCCTTTTTTATTACTCAAAATGAGCCAAATAAACACGCTCACGATACTCCGTGCAGACTGCTTCTTGTTTCTTATTTACAATAAAAAAAAATTCCGCCAAGCATCGATTTCTGCTCTCTCTTTGGAACCAACAGTTGTATGTATGGCCCTATGACAGAAAAAATGATGCAAATTCTCCTCGAAGTGATAGCTTGTGATGTTTTTTTCTATGTTTTAGGTACTTGATAGGCTCCATAATTTCTCATATAGGTCTTGAAATTTTCTGGCAATCGGATAGAAAATTTTTCTCGCATATCAGATTCCGATTTCTAGATTATTTTATAGCTACTGTGTGCGATGACAACGTAGTTTTTCAAATCGCTCTACCATTCTTGAGCAAATACGAAGTCCTTAGCATCAGGGCTTATTCAATACAATATCGTCCAAGGTCTGATGGTTCCTCTTTACTTCATTTATTTTATTCTAAGATAGAGATGAAAAACGAAATTTTTTAGAGGTGATTTCATCTCTTAGTCTTCTCTGGAGCCTGAATAAATTGTTTTGACAATCGATCCACTCGGTCATCTTTTGTGTACCCGTATATAGAAAAGCTTGGCCTACGAAGTTACTTAAAGTGAACAGCTTTTTGAAACATCCACCGCTGTGTTCTAGATGCGTCTTGAAGTTCTTGTTGGACATCAGTCACCCAGTCTTACAAAGGTGACGAATTTACCTTAAATACGTTAAAAATTGGTTTTTTCACTTGTCTTCACCACACGCACCTCCTCGAGTTTCATTTTTGGATATGTGGAATATATTCAATCTTCTCAACGCGTTTTGATATGATATTTTCATGCGAATATGGTAATTTCACTTCAAAATTTTTCTCATTATTTTTTGTGCCCAGTGCTTTCCTGGACGATTTCGAAGTGCTGTGGAAGAGGTATTGTGGACACTAAGAAGTATTGAGGGATAAGGAGACTAATTACTGCGTGATCATTAGAGAAAATGCCACACAGAGTTTTTTCAAGGAATCAAACCGAGTATAGAGAAGTCTTTAGATACTGTGTTTTAATAATCTGTGCTTTATCATCACAGGTGATTTCTAACCTATATCATTTAATTATAACATTTCTCTCATAGCTTTCATACCAATGAAACATGCTTCTTGTGTTTCTAATTCACTTGCCGTTGTAAAAATTTTCAAAATCCACAATGTTTTTAATACATTTTCCACAATGTTATGATGTTTGAAAGGCACTCAAAAGAATTGAGTGGTGAGCAAAATTTCGACCTTAGACGGGAGTTGAAACCGTGTTTCACCCACACCTAGATCAAGTGCTACAAATGCACCACCGTAACCACCGCTTACCCATCACTCATTCTCCAATATCTCTCTGTCACAGCCATCAGGCACCAGCCTTTTAACAGGTTTTGTCGAATATGCGATATCGCTTTATGAACCTAGTTAGGCCGACAGTCACTGTGATATGCACTAGCCATGATTTAATGCTTTTAGTGCTTTCTTTTCGCAGTGCAATGATGTTTCAAATGCAACAGTCTGGACGAAACGCGAGTTCAGCTCCTCTTTAAGCTCGAATTTGTTCACCACTAAATTTTCTTAAGAATTCAAAAGTTTGACATTGTAAAAACCTCGGCATTAATAATTGAGATGTGATAATCAAAAGGATTTATCGTGATTAACTGACGCGAGGTTGACAGTGTAGCAGTAGTGATAGTTCGCCTTACAGCGACTTGCCTTCTTCAGAGCCAGAACGTATGTTGTACTCAATTCTCTTAGGTGCATTAGAAACATTATAACATTGCGAAAAAAGGAGTAAGAATATTAGCATTGGAAATCATGACTATTATATATCATAATGCCTGCCAAGATAACTGGGTTCATTAAGCTATATCTCGTACGAGGCCAAATTTCTTATAGGTTGGCGGCTGATAGTTATGATAGAAAGATGTTGAAGAATGAGTGGTGGGTAAACTGCCTCCTCAGTTTGTGTAGTGACAACACGCGTCCCCTGTATGTATGAAAGTCGAGATCAACGCCCATAAGAACTCGAATTTCGCTCACCACTCAATTCCCGTAGTTGAATTATCGTCAAAAATAATATCCGTATAATGGTTTTGTTTATATTTTCTCATGTATAATTCTTTCACTTTGTGAAGCAAGCAAGATTTTAAATTCTAATTACTGGAGAAACTTAGGTTGTAATCATCGACGCATTCCGTTGCAACGAATTCTTTCCTACTTCGGTACGAAGGCGGTGCTACTCATTTGCTCAGTTGTGTTGTCGAATGGGAATTGTTCTGGCATCATACCTCTACTCATGGGTTTGCTCATTTAGAAAAACGAAACTGACACGTAGAAAGTTTCCCTATCTTGTAACACTTCCATAAGATGATGTTTTCACGAAGAGATCTGGCCCTATTTGTCATATACCTTGTTGATCGTCACCACAATAATGAATACGATATTTTACGAGGTAATTTTCTTCCCCCTTCATAGATCATAATGAATGCCATTGATGAAGATATACAAAAGTTGAAACTCCACAAAAGACCATTTTCAACTAGTTTCTCACACCTTACATGAACTGATATTCAAAAATCCAGTCCCTTGTTCAAGCTAAAATATCGTGTATAGCTTCGCTACAATGGAAGATAGAGTCGTTGATTCTGCCTGTCCTTCTGGCTAACCAAAGCATAGTCAGCAAATTGGTGCAAGACTTGCTGGGAATAGTTAGGAGGGCAATAGAACATATCAGTATGCCATAGAAAGTAATTCTATATTGTTAACTATGCATCCGCTCACCTCCGCAATGCTATATGGCGAATGCTTAGCTCATGCAAATCAATTGATCAGCACCAAAAGATTTTCGTCTTAGGCTTTTGCTTTAACCTCATAGAACATTAGCTACAATAGTTTCAAGCTACAAAATTCAGTTCTCAATTATTATCAGTTGCTTGCTTTTCGCTTAATCAACCAGGGAGTACGCTCAGCACATGTCTCTTCACGATGACTAGATCTTCCATCTGGCTTTTTCTTCTTCCAATGATCCACCTCTTTTGTAGGTTGTCTTGTCCGAGACGAAGAATGAATTTCTTGAGGATCACGTCTTGAAGAAATCGAAGAATACCACAGAAGCATATCGAATGTGTTAGAGCATGGATTGATAAACAAAGACTCAGACTATTACTGATAAATGATCACTCCACTGAGAGAAACAATCTGAAGATATACTGACTCTCCTTATAAATAAAGTTTCTTATCGCTCCAGATTTTTTAAGTTTCTTGTTTGACTGTGTGATATTTGGACGACATGTTTGTCATTTTCATTCTAAGAAAGCTCAAAGCAGAGCCATGCTCATTGGAAACTACTTCTGCCTGCATACTTTGTGAGATACTCGAAAGTCCCTCTCTTATATGTCCTGTCTATAGTACACAACTTCTTTTGCTCATTAAGAGGTTCGGCTTATCAACAATTCTAGTTCGAAAAGGTTTGATGCTTTGAGACGAGAGTTTCTTCGGTAGGGCAGCAATTCCACACGAATGAGCTATCTATTCGAACGCGATCGAAATGGTGTACCGTAGTGTATATGTCATTGAACATGATCAATGTGCCAAAAAGTCTGAGGAAACAATTTTTACAGGCGCTGTCAAAATCGGTCAGCATCCCTTCCGCCTGGTTGATATTTGGTAGCATAAAGACGATATCATATCATCAGCGAAGTGAAGTTGGTTTACTTGTCAACCATCAAATTTCACCCTCATCTCGCCCCAATCTAATGATCGCATGACGTTTATGGAGGATGGCAGTAAATAGTTTTGATGAGATTCTATCGCCTTATCGAATCCCTCCTCTTGAGTAGACAGTAATGACGTTATAGCTATAGTTGTAGTAAAAACGTTGCATTTAGTTT
Organism: Parelaphostrongylus tenuis; assembly: GCA_019055375.1. NCBI lineage: Eukaryota > Metazoa > Nematoda > Chromadorea > Rhabditida > Metastrongylidae > Parelaphostrongylus > Parelaphostrongylus tenuis. The sequence continues at coordinate 43,790 of JAHQIW010000883.1, read as the reverse complement.
CCCTATCCAACATATGGAAAGCATCACTTGCTGTAGCGAATAACCGAGCTAGGGGATCTCTCAAAGAGGGAGATGTGTGAACTCTTTGAGCAAGCTGATAAATTCAAAACAACAAAATTTGCACCAAATATAGAGAACTTTATTTACGAGACCACTGACACGGAAGACAATTCCAATGCATAGCTTAGGAGAGAGTTTATTGATATCCAGAAATAAATCTCTTTAACAGTGCGTCCCATCTTCAAATCGTTTTTCGCTTCCGTGGATCGTTGGGTCTGATGTTCGTACTACCACCTGCTGCTTTAGCTTCACTGAATACAGAGGAAGTAATTGTACCCAAAAAAGCCGCATGAAATAAATGAGAACGATTGAGAAGAAAGAAAATACTGCTTGGGTTTCAGTCTATTTATGACGCTGTAAACCAGGGACGCAGGTGAATTCAGGGGACGAGCTCCCTGCTTCTGCAGCGCCGACTTGACAAAAGCTCTATTTCTACGAGTCAAGTGGGCCAAAAGCCTGCAATCAAGCGGCTGGGAAGTACATGGGAGGCGGTTAGGAGTCCCCTCCAACAAATAAGCTCCTCCCGCCCCTCCGAGAGAGACTGGCAAGCTACTCGTGAGTACCCAGCCCCCACGTTTAGAGCCTGGCAAGCTACATGTTAGGTATCAAAATGCCAAAAACAGTAACAAATATGGGCCTCATTCCCCTGACCCCGAAAAAGACCCTGGTACGGCAGCGCCAGGTAGGACGAGTACGGAGAGGCTGCTAAAATCTCAGGGCCGAACTAGGCTGCCAAGATCGAAACGGACTAAAATGACGATCTGTACCTACAACGCTAGAACCCTTGCTCACGAATCCGCAGTAGAAGATCTATTTATTCAATCAAGAAGAATAAGGTACGACGTCATTGGCCTGGCTGAGACGAGAAGGCGCCATCCTTTTCACGCTGTCTATGACACCGGAGAAGAACTGTTCCTTGGAACATGAGATCGCAGAGGTGTCGGTGGCGTTGGCGTCCTCGTCAAATAGAATTTGACCGTGAGCATTGACTCGTTCGAACAATTAACAACCGTATCGGACGATTACGGTTGAAACGATGCGGTTCTATGCCGGCTTTGACCATCTTCGTTGCTTACGCACCAACATCAAGCTATGACGAAGACGAAGTCGAAGCGTTCTATATGGACCTCGAAAAATTCTTCAGAGAAGATCATACATTCTTCAAGGTCATTATCGGAGATTTTAACGCAAAAATTGGACGCTATCCGAGTTTATCATGACGACCCAAACCATCCATGGTAACTCGCAGTGTCAAGAGCCTCTCTCTCAACGATGGACGTGGGAGTCTCCCAATGGAGAGTACCATAACGAAATAGATCACATCATAGTAAATCGAAGGTTTTGCCTGACCGACGTCGCTGTTGTTCCCAAGTTCCACACGGTATCAGACCATCGCCTCCTTCGCGCAACGTTCCGATTTTCGAGGAGAGGAGAGAAAGCCGCTAAATTCAAACAACGAAGTCCCAGAACTACCATAAACTGGGATGTATTCAAATCATTAGTCGGCTCTTGGAAAGATACCGTTGTCGACAACATCGACGAAGAATACGATCGACTCGTTGAATATCTTCACGTTAGCGCTAAAAAAGCCGAGAGTCCTAAGGTCACGAAGAGACGCTTGTCTCCGCAGACACTCGAGCTGATACGTCAACGTGGAATCGCACGAGCTGCAGGCAACCGAAACCTTACGTCCGAACTTGCGAAACGATGCAGAGAAGCGATAAAAGAAGACCTTAAAGAGGGAAGAGCAGCAGTTATGGCAGTAGCTGCAGAAGCTGGGAAGAGCATTCGCAAAGCCCAGCGAGGCTTCGCCAACTATAAGACCAAGATGATTGCACTCCGATACCCTGACGGGACACTTACAGCTTCCAGAAGGGCTATGGAGAAAATCATCCACCAGTACTACTCGAATCTCTTCGCTAGCCATGTTCTCTTACCGTCATATAAACTGAAAGAGGACGAATATGTCGTTCCACCGGTCCTTCCTTCCGAAATTCGGCATGCTATATCGTCGGTGAAAAACAGAACAACACCTGGTCCAGACAGGATTAGACCAGAACACCTGAAGAACCTGCCGCCAGTTCTCATCAACACCCTGGCTCGGCTCTTCACTCGCTACCTGTCAGAATGCAAGGTCCCTATTCAATGGAAAACCAGCAAGACCGTATTGTTGTTCAAAAAAGGAGACCTTCACGACATAGGCAATTATCGCCCAATCTGCTTGCTGTCCGTTGTCTATAAACTCTTTACTCGAGTCATCCTGAACAGGATTGACAGAACACTGGACGAAGGACAGCCATGCGAACAAGCAGGGTTCAGAAAAGGATTTAGTACCATTGTCCACATCCACACGATCACAAGACTCACTGAAATTTCGCGAGAGTACAAACAAGCACTCTGTCTCACTTTTATCGATCTGAAAAAAGCCTTTGATTCAGTGGAAACAGAAGTGGTTATAGAGGCTCTGGACAACCAAGGCGTCCGTACTCGGTATATAATGATCCTTCGTGAGCTTTATAAAGATTTCACGATCAGAATATCTCCATTCTACAACAATATCACCATTGACGTAAGAAGAGGGGTTCGACAAGGCGATACAATTTCGCCAAAACTATTCACTGCCACCCTACAAAACGTCATGCGAACATTAGAATGGGACGAAAATGGGAGTGAAAATTGACGGTCGACAATTAAACAATCTTCGCTTTGCTGACGATATCGTTCTCATAACACCAAACATCAGCCAAGCGGAACGAATGTTGACTGATTTCGATAACGCCTGTGGAAAGATCGGTCTTCAACTGAATCTAACGAAAACAATTTTCATGAGGAACGGATGGGTTTTTAATGCCCCATTCACGCTCAACGGAACGACAATTTCCGAATGCTCCAGTTACATCTATCTAGGTCATGAAATCAACATGATGAACGACCTAGCCCCAGAGTTGAGCAGGAGGAAACGAGCGGCTTGGTGAACGTTTAAGAGCATCGAAGATATAGTGAAGAGGACAAAGAACATCCGACTCCGTGCCCACCTTTTCGACTCGACGATTATCCCTGCCCTAACGTATGCAGCAGAAACCTGGTCGCTACGTAAGCAGGATGAAAGATCACTTGGAGTTATCAACGCGCAGTCGAAAGGTCGATGCTAGGAGTATCCCGTATTTCGCAAATGAGAGAAAGGATCCGAAGTTTCGACCTACGTCAACGATCGAAAATCAGAGACGCCGTTCTACACGCCAGGATGTCGAAAATAAGGTGGGCCGGACACGTGATGCGCTTCAACGACAACCGATGGACGAGAGCCGTTACCGACTGGATTCCTCGGGACGTCAAGCGCTCTAAAGGAAGACCACTGACCCGTTGGTCCGATTTCTTCACGAAAGCGATGGAAGAAAGATATGATGCTCAGCGATTTCCTAGAGCGAGGAGGACCCACTGGGCTACTCTTGCACGCGATAGGGAAAAATGGAAGAGTTGCTGGTACCCGCTCGAGCCACTCTACGATCAACGGGACGACAGGTGATACAGGTGATAAACCATACGCTGTCGTTTGCCCAATTCCGCTCCTCGTGCTAATTACACCTCTCATCACTACGTGGTAGGTAGGCTGTTACCAGACTTATGTGGGAGAAAGAGGACATTGACGTGGCAAATCCACAGGCCACCGTAAGTCATTTATAGGTCCGATATGCATTCAGTCACCTTTAGTGAAGATTGACTGAGACAATTGCACGGTGCATCTATCAGTGAATGATCGATGCCAAAGACTTTCTAGCTTGCTGTCTTATCAACACATTTTCATTGGACATTGTCAGAAAACGCTCATTCTTCACATGATTAGGCTTGCACAAAAATGTTATCAAAGCCTATGTTTGACTATCGTTTCGACGTCTTCACTTTCCTCAGAAGTGAGGATTAGACACGCTTGTCCATAATGTTTCGCCCCATCGTTGGGGTTCGCTTTTGTCGTTCAACTCCAATTTTGCAATAACTGAAGCACTGTTCAGATGGATAGACTTCATATCTCCCGATATCAGTCTCACATGGGTTTAATCTTATGAAAAAATTGCAATTTATTTCCAAGGTTTATCCAGTGTCGGTTTTCACGATGTTATTGTCCTGCTATGAGCTATCTGTGTTTACTCTGACTACTATACGGTGGATGGTAAACTTAAGGAAATTGTAATAATTTTATCAACACTAACAGAAAATGGTGTTCTATAGAGAAGGGCACTACCAAGTGAGGTTACTTGAGATAAGTAGTTTCGGTCAAGATGAATTAATTAGAAACAACGGAGAACTGCAATCTGAGGACGAATGATCGTAAGCTGTGAACTCTGAGAGTTCAAGGAGACGTGCTCAACCAGTATTCTACCACTATCGTGAAGATGGAGTTCTCTTGCAACTAAGGAATTAAATCGAATGCTAAAAGTTCCAAAAATTGTGGTACAGGTCAGATATAGTGGTAAAGCAAAAATTGATGATATAGTACAACTAGGCGTTGAGGATGGCAAAATTTGGAAACATTAGCCACCCTTCTGAGAAAGTCACCATCCTCACAAGAGCTCTGTGTAAAGAAGGACGATTGGTGAGTTTTTGTTTTTGATACCAAATTTTAGTGACAGTTAATCTTTTAATGAGTAGGAGGTCATTTCTAAGAGGTACTATGTTCTAAAACTCTTAAGTATTCCATTATCGAAATCTGCTCTAGATTATTAGAGAAACGCGATAAGTCGCGAATGGATTGAGAAACGAAGGAAACCACCTTTACACCGTGGTGCCAGATACTCTAAATAGAATTGAAAAATAAGCCATGAAGATGATTAGAGAACAATTCAAAAACAAACGCACTTTTTCAAGCTCGTTGGTTTCCCACCGATTCGTGGCCGTTGGCTGAAATAGAGAGGTGACAAACACCCATTCTTTTCGAGCATTGCTCCAGTATACTTCTTCCTACTGCTAACTTTGAGTGATTCCGATAAGAATTCGTACAGAAACTTACTTTTGCTCGACATTAGATTGCCTAACCCTTTCACAACTGAGAAAGTGCATTGATTCAACACGTATGACCCGAAATGTACAACAGCGCGCATACCATAATCTGCGCATTATGGTCATGAAAGGGTTAGCATATAAGACAAGATTTCGACATACGTATTTGAACGTGGTGACGTTGATGAGCAATATGGACGCAAAAAATCTGCTTTTACACACTAAGTTACGAAAAATTTTTTTGATAGACTACATATATATTGACAACTAACCGTAGTCTTAGAGCGCATGTGGCGCAGTGGTTAGAGGTGCTCTGCGTCGCACACGAGGTCAATGGTTGTTTCTCGCGCTCTGGCTCACCAAGCCATCCATCCCTCCTTGGTCGGTAAACTGGTACAAGACAGGTCTCAGACTTGTCTAAGAGGATAAGCAGCACTGACTCGGTTCAGTGGGAGGCCACCGCGAGTCATTGTAAAGGCCAGATATGCATTCAATCACCTCAAACGAAGTTAAAAATTGGAGTCGCATGCATGGCGCATCCCTCAGGGATTGGTAAACGCCGAGAGCTTTAGCCTTGATCCTTTATCCTCAACCGTAATCTGATCAGAGTATGAGAGGTAGATCAGAAAAGTCTTTTCCCAGACTTAGTGATTTAAACGAAATTTATTTTGGACGAGCCCAATGAGCGATAGTTAGGCTATCACCTCTCAGTTGCTCCATTTTAATAAATTTGACTTGTAAAGTTTTGCATGGATGCAAAAAAGGAAATATGGGTTAGACATTAGCCACGAAGACCTTCCAAATATTATCACAAATGCGTTTTCATCTTGCATGATTGTAATATGAAGTAACAGTAGCTTGCAAACCACATAAACCTACAGAACAATTGAGCAAAGCCTCTTGTACAATAGTGCCATGCCCATAACACCACAAATAGACTAGCTAACGAAGAGTTATTGTTTATTGTCAGGAAACCAGATGGTCCTTAAGGTTAAAATTAAACACTGCCCCAAACGGCAGGATAGCTAAACGTCGCTCATTCATTATATATTCAACTTTTCTTCGCATTACTTATTTACAGCACTAGAGACATAATTCAAAATTGATGTAAATGAATGACACGATAGATAGAGAAAGGCTAGCAAAAATAATTAATAGGGAGCTTACTTCTTGATATCTTTCGGAAGTTTTTTCTTAATGTCGCCAACAGCAGTTCTGGAAAAAAGGATATATTTGAGGAAAGTTCATCTACCAACTGCATTTTCTAGACATTTTAATAAGCTCATTTATTAGTAAAATGGTAATCTTAAAAATTTCCTATTCGTTCACATCATACTACCGACGCTTTCACATTTTGTTGTGTGGATTCCAGTGCTTCAAGCAATCGATTCGTCTTCTCGCATTTATCGTTCGTTTGAAGAATTCGTCTTTTCTGCGAACGTTATGAGATACTAGGCAAGTAGAACTCCTTGCAACCTCGAAGACAGTCGAGCTGAGGCGTTAGGTAAGACTTTCAGCAACAACAATTTCTCGAGCGGCGTGGGGCCGCCAGAGTTTTCTATGGTGCGGGCTCTTTCACTGAAAGTTGTCGTTGAGGTAATTCATTAAGCTGAGATGTAGGTGGTAAGGAGAATCAGTGCAGGTCGATAGCCAAGGTCTACTGGTGCTTGGCGCGGAACTGATTCTCAATTCTCCTCTTCTCCCCAACACTCCACAATTAATAACAAACGCCTCAGCGTCGTTATCACCGAGGTGGCAAGGAGATGTCCTCAACCAGTATTCTATGATATTTATAAAGAAGAGAAATTTTTAGACAAGCGATGAATGAGAGGAGACGAACTAATTATGAGAAGTACTAAAATCCGCCTATTAACGTGCAGAAAGAGCTCGTCGTATATGACCAGCTATACAAATCGAGGAAAATCCGAATAGCTTATGTCGCAGCTATAAAATGATAAAGGACAAAGCTCTCGACGTTGATCAATCCCTGCGGGATGCGCCATACGTTCGCCTTCAATTTTTAATTTTAAAGTGATGTATTGCAAACCTTGCCTTTACAGTGACTCGCGGTGGCCTCCCGCTGAACCGAGTGAGTGCTGCTTATCCTCCAGGACGAGTCTAATACCAGTCTGGTACCAATTTATGGACCCCGAAGGGATGGATGGCTTGGTGAGCCATGAGCGCAAGATCGAACTATTGACCTCGTGTGCGGCGCAGAGCACCGCCATCCACTGCGCCACATGCGCTCTTACTGTCGTTGCTATATGAGAAGTAATGAAGCGTTGCTTAAGAGTAATTCTTTGACTTCCTAAATTAATTTCGTAGACTCATCCTGAACACACACTAATAGAAATATGACAATTTCATAAAAGCTGAGTTGCGTAGAATTCAACTTCTTGAAAGTCATCACGCAGCTGAGGTACCGGTAACTTTTTCGGACGATCTCAGAGAATGTTCGTACTAAGAAAGCAAAGGTTTGAGGACGGACCGTCAAACGAAAATATAAAACCTTGCAGTGAATTTTGCCATAGAATGAAAAAGAGTCATTCAATGTAATAATCGACTGTTCTAATACTCAGCATGTTTTAGTCTAATACAAAAATTCTTTGAAAATCTTTGTTCACAGCGAATCATTTCACTTACAGGATGCTACGTTTGAACATTGCTGAACTGTAGCAATAATGATCGAAATATATGTTTCATGCAGCACGAAATCTACACTAACAAATCTTTCAGCGATGCGTTAGTGGTAATTTTGAAAGTTACATAGTATACTTGACGGTTTACAGATTACGTTATTTCTAATAAATGAAAAGGATACGAGAACTCGTGATTTATGAAGAAGAAAATTGAGCATCTTTCCTTTATCCGCACCTGTATTCAAGCAAGAGCTTCTTTTTTAATCTTTTTCGACGTTTCAGTAATAATTCGGAAATTGAATCTCGAGAATTAAAAGATCTGTTTTATTTTCAACTGATTTTTGTATTATGCTGCAATGGTAAAAGTGGAATTTTATATCTATTTGACGGCACAACCCTCAGCGATTTGAATGGCATGCTTGGTCTAAAAAGAAACTTTTAGCGTGTTGTTACAGCTAAAAGAATATTGAGTTTCGCACTTGGCACCGTGTCGATCGCACAACTCAATTCAGATTGGCGTGCTATCAGCGCCTAGGGCGAAACTTGATATCCTTTCAGCTTTTAGCTTCGCATTAAGAAATCTTTCTTGAAAATCAGGCTTATAACTAAAATGGTTGAAATTTGTGCAATCGAATGTTTCTTTCTAAAAAGCAAGCACACCACTGAGATTCTAGGGATTCATGCTATCAACAGTTGCTAAAAGGCACAGGCTTGATGCCAATGTTGCGAAATCCAGCCACGTATCGTTACAAGGTATATGCGCCTCATGTTAAATTCAATCTCAAAGTCAGTGTCACAGCGCAATAAAGTTCTTTATTTGAAAAAACATAAGACGCCATTAAATTTGTCCAAACTTGTGTTACTGAAAAAACACTGAATTTTTCAAGGAAAAGCTCAGTTCCTTGAAAAGTGCGATATTGCACTATGAGCAATGATATCGATATTAAAACGAAGCAATCAAGCTTTTAATTGAGCAATGGAATCGATTAGTGCTCTCAAACTTAGAATTTCATTTATGTCATGAAAATTTTGTGACGACATGCATTTTGTTACCAACATTGTTAGCCTTTCCCAGCGCGTTCAGAATGTAAAGACTTCATAAACATTGTTGGAAAGTCGTACTGCCGTATTAAGTATTTCCGGACTTTTTTCAAAAGAGTCAAGAAAACTTATTGACACAGCTGTTGCAGCTTGAAATATAAGTGGCGCATTAGAATTTTTTGTGGGCATCATAGAGACATGCTGAGTAAAATCTCACTCTCCCTAGGCAAGAAAAGAAGGGCCACCTCCTACCAAATCATTTACTATTGAAAAGTTTTCGAAAAAGAATGGCCTATGTATGTCAGAGTTTTGGCCGAAAAGGTAGTGGAGGAAGAGGACCGCTTTCTTACTTATTATTTTTTCTGAATCAGTGAAAATAATAATAATTTGGGTACATTTCAATTATAAATTCAAATATCTAGTTGTTTGTCAAAATGTCTGTATTGTTAATAGCATTCGTGCTTCGTCCTAATGTTTACCAAGTCCTAACTGAGCAGAAAAAAAAGGTATCTCAAGATTGCTATTAATGGGACCAAGACGTGTGGAGTGATAGTAAATTACTGCTGTTGATAAGAACGGCACTGAAATGGAACATACTTAGTCATCCCTTGCTGAGGAGGCTTGCTCATTCCTTTATATTTATCCCTAAATGAATTGCTTTGAATCGTTGACTATGTTTGGGATAATTCATAAATTTCTCTAGCGAATGTTCTCTTCAGCAGAGAAAGTACAAATAGTAAAACTACGTAATTTCGCGTCGCATAAAAAAGGCTCAAATGGTCTTGAGAATTCTCGCGACTTCTAGTTTTACTGCCTTTGCAAGCGTTATGATCTTTCAAATATACCTAAGAGAATTGAGTTGTGGGCGCGTATTATTATCACAATGGCTGCCAGCTCAACTGTGTTTATAAAGTGGCGCATAAGCGACCGAATGAAGGTTGGTGGCTGACAGCTATAACAGAGATATTGAAGAAAGTGGTGGTGCAATGTACATGGGCGGTGTGTGATAGCACGCACCCCGGTATAGATGAAACGTGGGTTCCACTCCGTCTAAGGTCGTATTCTTGCCCACCACTCAATTTTCTTTGATTTTGATAATTGTTTCAAAGGTTTATATTATCACTGAACTTACGAACAGTGTATTACCCGTAAATCACACGGGTGTTGACTACAGAGGGCCACAGCTTTTCGCTCACTCTACTACATCCTCGCATCACTTTTAGTCTTTGAGAGTTTCTGTGTTTAGTCTAGAGTATCCTCTACTGATTCAACAAGAAGACTTAATCACTGTAAGAAAATTTTTGCTCACAAGGCTATGCTAGTGTACGCGAGTATTAGCAACATTGCTGACATTATGTGATGCATTGAACAGATAGGTTTTGATCAGCTTCTGAAAAAGTTGCCATCACGCTACATCTGTGCATGGTGTAGGTATTCGACTGTGTAATTCGATTGCATAGAGAATCATGAAGCTAACTCATTGTGTTCGCCTTCATGTCAAGATGCCTAGCCAAAATGCCCTATTTCAGAGTGTTCATTGTTCGTAACCTTTCACACATTTGCTTCTCTAACCATTCCTTTATGCGCGCTCGTAAAACATTAATCACTTTGCATAGATGTGAGAGATTTTTGCTGTTGAAAAGTCCGTTCATAGCGCTCAAATGTAAGTGACACTATGCAGTTCGAGAAATAAAGAGATTGCCTCGTTGCTTCTATCTAAAAGCTGTACATTATGGTAATAACTAAATTTTCTTTCCTAGCGACTTTGAGTGAGAGAAATAAGATCAAGATTCAGGTGTATTAAATATTGATATCACGCAAAAACATTGGGTACCAACTTTTCAGAAACACCTGGAAGACGTTTACCGGAACCTTTAGCGCCTGAAGGATGCTCATGGGAACCTTTTTTTCCAGCCTTAGCTTTCCTACAATAAAAACAAAAAATAGATTCAGTTGCTTTGTGGAGAATAGCAACTTCAATTTTAAGAATTTAATAGGAAAAGTAAAATATATAGGATTCAAAAATGAAATGAAACAAGTCACTAGTAAGTAAAAAAAGTGCGCGTTCCATGTTCTAAATATGCATCCAGCAAGCAAAAGTCTACACATTTGATCTAATATTCAATTGGAGGCTGGTTTTTTGAAACGAAAAATAAGAGGAATAAAAGTGAAAATGGTTGCGGTTTGAAGCGGATTCTTGAAACCAAAGATCTCGAAAATACAGACCCACTGCTCTCTTTGTAATTATTTTCTATTCTACTTCTTTTAAAATTTTTTTGTTGTGCCCATAGTTGAACGAGTTATAAACAGTGTTATTTTCAAAGAAAAAACATGAGAAAATATGAATAGCAGTGAGCTTGAAGACTGTAGTAAATGGTAATACATCATTTATAAGGAAGAATGTTGCTATGAGACAGTAAAACATCACTTAGAAACTTTCGCGATTAGCTGTTTAAGCTTGACGCCTATTTTTCATGTGGTCGCCGCCTTCAAGAACTCTAGTCGGTCGTTATGCGCTCACTGAATTGGATTCATCTCACATCGGCTTGATTTGTTCGCAGGCACGCGCGATTCATGCTTAACTCCCATACTGGGTACCACATCTGTGGGTTAATTTATCGACACAGAGAGCAACTAGCACACAACAACTATGCTGCTTTTTTAACAACTGACTGTCATTGTGCGATCATTAGAGTACTCGAAAAGTAGTCATTAACATAAATTTATTGATGAGCTTATGCTCTTAATTCTTGTTTCAAAATTAGCAGATTATACCTTCTTTGAGTGCTTTATGAAGACCACGCTCGAATTTCAATAGATCCTTTCATTATTATATGAGCCAACATGTCATGTGAACTAGTATGGGCTCTTGTACAGCCCGATACACGTGTTTCTTCCTTTCAGACTCGCCAGTCGGGCAGAACCCGTCGTCTTTCAATATTTTTATAGTCAGTTCTCTCGGGAACTCTGCTCCCTTACAGAGAGTTATCGAAGAGGAACGTTTTACACTCTATACTCTATGTCAAGCGAAATTTTCGCTAACACAGAGTGTTTTCGCACTCGATTGCTCGCTGGCTGGTATTTTTATCATATCATACCTTTCTTTCGAGTGCTTTATTGAGACCGCGCTCAAATTTCAATAAATCCTTACATTATAATTTGAGCCAACTTGTCAACAACTTGAAACACTTGTATCGGGCTGTACAAGATCCCATACCAGACCACATGACAATTTGGCTCAAATAATAATGAAAGGATAATAGATTATTTTTTACTGCATTATTTTAGCCTTAAATATGCCAACAATAAGCAATTTTATAAACGTCATTTTGTTAACTAGTTTCTTGAAGAGCACTACGAAGAAAAAAAACTCAAAGTAACTGTACCAGTCTTACAAAACGTACCCGGCAGGTTTTGCCATGTGCTCAGCTTTCTTGTCCCCAATATACTCGCTAGGAGAATATTTCGCTCTAAAACAAATATGGTGGCATTTAGAGTTACTATTTCAAAATGCGAAAAATTGAATGAGCATCGTTAATGCACGTTTTACAGCATGACGCGGCATTACCGTGTCATGTAGTTCTGTATCTTCGCCTACATGATTCTCTGATCCTCAGTCAGTGAGGCAAGACGAGTAGGTATATAACTATCTTATTTGCATAATATGCAACGATCCTAACATAACCGTCTCGATAGCGTCCATTGAATTTGACTTATGTTATGTGATTAATCATATCCTGTTTGCATAAAGGGACGTGCATAGCGTCAGATAATCAAAGTTCTCATTTCCATTCCGTGCTTTTCTGCTCCGTATGTTAAAGCAAAGAACACTGTGTGACCGATACAGCAGAGGCGAAGTAGATTGTATTCTATGCATTACGCTTCCACAATGTTTTTATAAATTTCCTTGGGCCCTCGCTCATCACCTCTTCTTCGGATCTAAGTCATTCTCCATGGAACAGAGTATTTCCCTCAAAATGAGGAGTGTCATGCAGGTGGTTACAGGTCGCTTCCAACGGAGCTGAATCCTTCCATGGCAGGCGAGGAATTGACAACCTACAAGAGGGAATCGATAACGTCATACACTGAATTATATGGGCCTTGGTTTTGTGGTCTCAGAAATTCTCTGCCATGACAGAGCTGGATAGGCTAAGCGAGGAAGTTCTGCTGAACTTTCACTTAGATTGCTCAATTCTGGAAGGACTGAAATGACTCACTGTACCTAAGCGATAACATGAATTGCACGCTACCAGTTTGAAGATGTGAATCAATACCGGATTTGATAATGCTTGCCGTATACTTCACGTTATGATGAAGGCGAATCGAAGTATACTATGTGGATTAGGCGAAGTTTTGCAGGGAACACAGTACATTCTCTGAGGTCACCATTGACGATAATAAAGCTATGATTGGACCTAAGAGAACGGCTGAAGGACATCACTTAAGGACCAGCAGGCAGGAATGGAATATTCAAGAGTGAGATTCTGTCTGATTATATCACGGCGAATAAGATGATCCATGGTAAATCATATTTCAGGAACTTCCCAACATTATCAGTGGAAGTTCACCTATGAATGCTGCACAAAGTGACACTTCACACCACGCAGAACGAAGGTTAATCAATTTGATGTTATTGAATTCTCAATCTTATGCAAGGCATCGACTCGTCGTCACACGCAAATGTTATTGAGATTCAAAAATGATGACCTAAACGGGAGCACCATAGCTGAGTGATTGTGATGCTCTTCGCAAATCGCGTGGAGCCCGGCTCCACCCCTAACTCTCCGGCAGTCAATAACAGCGCCCTATGGAGCGCTTGACAATAGCGCCTGTTGCTGTGTAACAACGCTACAACCAAGCTATACTTGGGATTGCATGAAGACTCGCTTAACTAGTATTCTACGACGTTCAAGGAGAGGACGAAGAACGAATTTAATGTTAGAAGTGCTGGAATCCGCACAAGTAAAAATAGTGCGAAAGTGGATAAAGTAAAGTGTTAAAGTAATGACCCAAGTGCATCATGAGGTAGGATATGTTTGGATAATAAGGCCGCTAGCACAGATGAATAAAAACAATGAAGAATGTGACCGACCTAATCAACATTGGCAAAGTAGAGCTCAAAGGCGAGTAATTCAAACCCAGTAAAAAAACTTTTTTTCCAGAAATGCAAAAATTAATAGACCAAAGTGATGTTTGAAGCCGCAAGCAACTATCAACTAATGTGAGGCTTTTAGGAACGCGGTAGAGATGATCAATTATAGGTGTTAGTCGAATCTCCTTAACAGCAACGCCCGTTTTCCTTCATGAGAAACTCAGATTGGTGGATATAGCGTCCCACTGGTTCCCTGTTCCGATATCGGGCACAAAATCAGCAGCTATCAACCAGTCGCCTAAGAACTCTTCACTCGAGTTATCCTAATCAAGACTAACAAAACAGAACAAGAACGCTATGAGGACCAGCTTAATTTCAAAATATATTCAGTCCGATGAACTACACAGCAAAGCATTATTGAAATGCTAAAAGTCGGATGATCATCCTATCACCCTGCTCCACTTAGGAAGAATTTTGGCTCAGTTAAGACAAAGAAATAACTGGAGCGGTGGACCATCAGAGAAGAGCTACCATTTATACGAAGATGCTCCGCCAGTTATGCGAAAACTTCTTAGCCAATATATCACCATGCTGTAAGGATATCAGCAGCGTCGCTGAAAGAAAGGATGCGAAAGTCTATATCATCTTGCAAAAATTACTTACAGTCACTCTCAAGAACGTTAGGTGAAAAGTAAAATGGATGAATATGGCAATGAAAGTCGACGGTTCCAAATAACGATGCACTTGTTTTGTAAAAATCGTGAGCACGAGCAACGAATTTGTTTTTGAGAGTCCTATTTCATAAAGCGCAGTGCTAGGGAAAGTAAAATGATGAGCGCATCAGCACTATACTTGAGTCCGAAGGCCTGGTGTCAGCCAGTGATCAAAAGTCAGACGTATTCATTGTACTCTAAAATCTCAAAATTAGGGTAAGTTGGGTACATGATGCACAAGAACAAAACTTAGTGGTTAAGAGCCGTGGCAACTGCTTACCACGTGACATAAAAAAAATAGCAGCAAGAGCACCTAGCCGATGCTCAGCGTTCTTCTCGAATGTCCTAGTGAATGGTAAGACCTTGGGCCAATTTGAGAAGAGCAGATAACCATCAGTCTACTTTTGCACTAAACACGGGAGACCTAGACATTGTTGCCAGCAGCACGATCTACTCGACCGGTGATGTGATTTCACAAGTACTAGGTGTACCAGTGCCATATTAACTACAACATTCACTTACGGCATCAATGGGCGAAATTCTTCCATCTGCGGTTGAATGATTGGCTCCGATTTAGGACCTTCCGCCACTTTGATTTTCGCCTTCATCTCTTTTGCAGGCTTGACATTATCTTTCTTGTCTCCTACCACTCTTGGCTTTTGCTGCCCCACGACATCCTTCCTTTCGCCAGATTTCTTAGCAGAAACAATTCCCATCCTGTGAAGGTGAAATTTCTTTGTATCCAGATTTTATTTTGCAAAGTAGAAACATATTCTATTACTGGGTGTAAAATTGTTTACTACCATTTTGGAAACTGAAGAAAAATTAAGCACCAGCTTTCAAAAGAGTAAACTTCGTAGCAGCCAAATTTTTCAAAAAGTCTTTTATCTAAAAATTGGGAGAACTCTAAAAATAAATGGGAATTGAAATCGGCACTATGACAATACATTGTCGATGAAGCAATAGGATGACACATTACAAAATTGAATTCGTAATCCTCGTTTACACCAGTTCTTTGGCATTTATTTTCGACATACGGACCAACTACTTTGTGGATTTTAAATACAAAATTGTGAAATAGACAACACTGAACGATTTTCTTTCCAGAGAAAGAACGTAATACTTCCTAATAATCCCAATTTCTTCACTCGAAATCTGTGCCGTCTAAGTTTCGGTTCATTTCAGTTTCGGTTCAAAAAACGACAAGATAGTCTTTTTTATTCCAACATCCATTATTCTGATACGCAGCAACAGCAACCATTTAGTACACTTGCTTTCAGGTCATCTAATACGGACTGACATGTTTAGAACTATTCAATTCGCTTTTTCCACTTATCCTTAGAACACAATGTGGACTCTGACAGCACATGTTAAGCGCATACCGCATGTTATAATTCCACTCAAGCTCGGCCTAAGGCCCAACTGGCCTATATAGCTGAAATGCAGGTGTCAAATATCAGCACTGTTGCATTTTTAAATTTCCAATATGCTTTTGGCTACTTATGCAGTGATATCCTGCTTTTTTGCATTTAGTAATATTTCAGTCTTATCAACTTTTCATAATAAGTGAAACTTACTGTTGTAACATGGCGCTTCGCTCACCGACATTCGGTTTGTCCTTATCAGTTAGTGCTCTGAGCTCGTTCAAAGCATTCGCAAAATCAATTTCATCCGGATTATTTTCTGTTTTCTTCGGTGCGTTTTTCTGACCTGTTCCTGGTTTTCCTATCATTTTCTGATTTTCAGTAGGGGCGTTGAGACCGGCAGAAATCCTTTCGGTAGAATATTCACTGTCATGAATTGAGCAAAAGCACAAAGTCGCTTCATCGTTGTCATTCGAGATCATCTCAATCCTTGAACTGCCACTTACGTGTGGGACCATTTCACCCTGCACTGAATTGCTTTCAAATTTCCTGTCTTCTGTAAAACTGCTTTCCTTTTTGAAATTTTCCTTTTCACCTTCTTCGCCCAAACACTTGCCTTTGTACGCAGGTTTCTCCTCCATTTCTGATATACTGCTGCCACTAATAAAAGTGCTAAATTAGTTTTCATAAAACCACTGCTTTCTAATTATAAAACATCAATGTTCCTGTAAGTACTCAATGAAGATTTTTTTTATTACCCTCATACCGTAGCAAGGAGGTATGACCCCAGCAGTACTGTACTATAAATTTTTGCGTCTCGAACTATTTTGATTAGAGGGCCTGTTCTAAAGTTCTGGTTTTTAAGCATAATGCTAAAAAGCGAAAGTAATTTCAAGTAGTTAACAATAGAACTCCTCTGAACATTATTCATACATGCTGTTCACCTCGATTTAGTGAGTATAGCATATTTATACAAGTTCCTTCTTTAATGTTATAGCAACGTGCACTTTTCGTTTGAAACAGCTACGTTTTCATTAAAGCAATAGAGTATATTCGAGACGAGTTGAATTTCTGCAATTTAAATGTGGATACTGAATTGAGATCCATGTCCAACAAGTACTTGCTCGACAATCTAGTAGTTACAACTTTGTGGAAACCTTTGAGGTATATTTCGGGACACAAGAAACTTGTGGTGGGAAGGTGAGCAAAAAGCGGACGATTCCCACTGAAGAAGTATTTATACTAGGCATCTTATATGTCCAAAGATTATGAACAAAAACATGAAGGGTTTATAGAGAAGAAGCTGAGCAACATGGATTGCATTCGCGAGTTTCAGTGAGGTCTAGATAGCGCATCCGATACCTGCGCGCATTTTTTCTGTTCAAGAATCTTACCAGCGCTCTGCTGGGTACAAGTGAAGTGGGTTGACTCTTTGACCATGTAAAGAATAATGTGGGCAGCTTGCAAAGCGGTTGAGCGGTGTCTCTTCTTGAATTTCTATCTGCTCTCATAGCGTCTAGACTGCTGTGTAGCTTAGATTTTCGACACCTATTCCATTTTTGGAATCCACAGTAATATACCCGAATAGCGGAGCGAAGACAAGCTGGAATAGGAGCGCACGACGGATGAGCGCGAAGATGGATGCATCAAGAATGCCTCCGTCTCCGGAGACGAAAACCTACACGTTGGGCGGACGTGTTTCTAACTTGTGTTGATTACTATGCTCGCAGGTTCCAAATAATTTCTCAGGTTATGATATGGGACCTGCAACAACTTGCTTTCTTGAATATAATGGGTACTTTCTTTTGCTTCAAACTCAAATACTTCAAGGTGAGCTTTTGACGGAAATTTGGGCTTTCATTTCAACCACTTCGTGAAGTTTGCGCATCATCTAGAACACGCATGAACGTCTTTCTGTGAAATTTAACTGGCTACGTTTTCATACAATGCGCAGCCTAGTGTGCAAAACCTTTATCATCTTTAAGGCCCACAAGCATATATATATCTATAGCGAGACATAATTGAGGCCACATAATAAGAAAAGCAGATGACGATTGGGCGAAAAGAACACTGGAAAGGACTCCACGAGACGCAAGTTTCACTTCGAAAAAACACAAAAACGTTGAAAATAAGTTTGAGGGAAACATCAAACATGTACATTCTCAGAAGGGAGCAGTTTTGAAATGATGACTTTGGTTGTGCTGTGTTCAGCACTACTAAAGACTTTGCTTTTTCGTTATCTGCCCTTCGTTTCGACCCCTTGTAAAAACATATTTCTTTGTCATTTTTTACCTTCAAATAGCCGCTCGATAGCTTAAATCAAAAAAATTTGATTAGTATTATCGTCTTTAGAAAAGCTTTCTTATTGGGCCGAAAGAACAAAAATAATATTTTG
This sequence comes from Parelaphostrongylus tenuis, assembly GCA_019055375.1. Classification (NCBI taxonomy): domain Eukaryota; kingdom Metazoa; phylum Nematoda; class Chromadorea; order Rhabditida; family Metastrongylidae; genus Parelaphostrongylus; species Parelaphostrongylus tenuis. The sequence goes on along the minus strand of JAHQIW010000883.1, from coordinate 25,491 downwards.
CTTCGCATTGAAAGATTTCTCGCTGATCAAAAATTTCCTTCGGAGTTTTAGTAGCCATCCGGTAGATCATATTTTGAGGATTGCAATGATTTATTTGATTTCCGCAATGTATCTGGTACTACACTGTAACAGCCAAAAGAAGATTAGGTTTTGCGAAAAATGGATCCCTCCAACTACGCTCCGCTCACTTCGATCCATTGGGTAAAACTACGTTTTTGATCGTTTCCGAAGTATAAATAATCAATCGACGGCTGTTTAAAAAAATCTTAAGGGTGTGCTTCAGAAAGACCTTGTTGCTGTGCTGAAAGAGCAAAAATAATATTTCGCTCCTCGTTCGATGATTTCTCCTTGACCAGAGTCTCCCTCATAGTTTCAACAACCAAACGTTGGACCAAATCTGAAGAATTTCAATAACGATCGTTGTTTCTTAAACAGACCTCATAATGCTCCATAAAAACCAAAGAAAAATTGAGTTTCGCAATCGGCGTTTATTTCCAGTTTTGTGAAGCCAAATCTGTTTTCGGCTATTATAGCGTGATACAAGGTCTATATCCAAAACGAAATAAGAATCCTTACTAATCAGCAAAAAATCTTTGAGTGAGGTACGAAATATTATTTTTGCTCATTCAACGCAGTAACAAGGCCTTTTTGAAGATGTAATGCACCACTCAAATTCTCTAATTTAAGCCATGGAATTATTACTTAAACATCCAAAAGAAGGGTTTTCTAAGAGCCGAAACGGAGAGTAGATAATGGAAAAGTACCTTAAAGACATACCATCTAACTACCATCACTCTCCGACAGCAAACAACGAACGTCCTATAGAAGCCACAGCCACGCTATCCCCGAATTGCAAGGAGACTCGCTCAACCAATATTCTACGCTATTCAAGAAAAGAAAAAAAAAACGAATTGAATACTAGAAATACTGGAATCTGCAGAGTGAGAAAAGGAACGCTATGACAACGGTTGAAAAAAGTGTAAAGTGTTATGAAGTGTTACGCAATAATTTGTTATACCCCTTGCACTCATTTTATAAATTCTTCTCCATTAGAGCAGCGATGATCAAAACAATTGAAATTTTCATACAACACTCTCAAAGAAGAAAGAATACAAATGTACCTTTCATCCTTTGCCGACGAAATTCTTTTTTCATATCGTGGCGTTTTAACTTGGTCCATGATCACTCTCTTTTCTTATCTGATCGATTTCTTCAAACCTTAAGCATGCTTTCTTATTTTTACTCCTCTTAACCTTTGGTTCTTGCTCACAAGATTTTCTCTCACATGACCTATTTCGCTTTGCACCTCAGTCTAAAACCTTTTCGTGCCTATGTGTCTCTTGCTGCCGCCAGCGATTCCAAACTGCCACCTGTTACCATTGCGGCTTTGATAGTTATGAACTTAAGTTTTTCCAAATTCAAAGAAAGGTCGTAATATGCGTTGCATTGTATTTCATAAGGTTGCTTGGACATCAACAACTATTGTGTATTATCATTTTTCTTATGAGTATTTTGGCTATCGTTTTATTTTTGAATGCTGTACCACAAAATGTTGTCGCACTGTTTAGTTTATTCACTTTTCCTCCACGTGAACGAAATATGTTGTAAACAGTGTTCTTCGAAAAATCTTAAATCTTAGAATTTTAGCCGTTAAAGAAGAAATTCGTCATAAATCACATCAAAAATTTAAGTACGGACATAATGCAGACCAATGGCTTGGAACTTTATGGAGATAAGCCAAGCTGGAGTATCTAAACATATCGCAAAATGTGAAATTATGATAAACCTTCGATGGTATATACCCAGTATGGCAAATCACAGCTTTTCCCACATCAGTGAAATTAAAACATCTGAGAAGTACTTCCAGCAAATCGACAAAACGCTTTGAAAATTTAGTCCCCTGTAACAATCGTTGATTAATAGTAAAGGACCAATCCATGTTCGCGAGTTATATTGCCACATGTCGCACTACTGACGCTACAGAAACTGAAGAAACCGAGAAACGAAACTGCTATCTCCATTATACTAAGCAGATCGCTTCCCTATGAAGTGCAGTAGTCAACATCCTTGGCACCTCTGCAACTTTCTGTGCTAAAATGTTCCAGAAAAAAGCTGTCGAAAAATCTGGATTCAACAACTCCATCGTCTTAAGAAGCTCAGAAATTCTTCCCAAATGCTATAAATAAACTTTTTTCTTCACCGACAATACTGAGTGGGTTCCAATTGCTTCTATTTCGATTCACAAAGTTTGTTCTGAGCTGAAAACAATTTGAAATTTTATTTTGAGAGAAATTAATATGGGAAAAAGTTTCGAGAAAATGATTGTAATTTTTTTGGGTGCTGGCCATTTCTTGTGTTTTTTTAGCTCATTTGAAAGCTCGTCTTCTCCTGCATTAATTGGCATATGATTTATTTACTTATTTCAAGATGGAGTTAACAAGCGCTCAAACTGGGTTGTTGATGATGCACGAATGGCTGTTGAGTTCAAATGCAACAGTGGCAAGTGAACGCATCAGTTTGGCTTGGGGCGAAGACACAGTTGGCATAAGCACGGTGTACAGGTGGTTCAAAAAGATTAGCGGGAGTGAAAAAGTTTGGAAGATGGAGAGTAGTTCAATGGAGCATTGGTTGCGAGACAACAAGTTTGGTACCGATATTGAGTTGCACAATTCGGTCCATTCATTTCTTCAACAGCATTAAAACGGAATTTTATGCTCGCGGAATCGATCTTTGCCGTAGAAGTGGCAGGAAGTGCCTGAAGTTGAAGGAGAGTACTCTGAGTAATGGTGTTGTCTTTGTGCGGGTGTAACAAGTGCATAAATAAATGTTTTACGAGCATTTTCTCAAAACTGTTTCTCCATCCTATTGAACAATAAGCGTCTTCCAGATAAACGACCATGAGGACGGCTCAAAACATTAGTTAGAAAAAACCATATGGCGCTGTTTAAAAACATGTTTCTCTTTTTGCGTTCAGCATAAAAATAACAAAGCTCGGATTGAGCTCTTGGCTTTAATCAGTCTTTGAGGGATATGACGTACATTCGTCTTGAGTAAATGAATGCATATCCGGTCTTTACAATGATCCACGACGGTGTATCGATGTATCAACTCAGTGCTGCTATCCTCCACATAAATATGGTACCAAATGAGTGAAACCGGATGGATTGGATGGTTAGTGAGCTTTGGGTGCGAACCTTGCTGGCGACATCGAATTAATCACCATCGAGTCATCGGCCATACGTGTGTCACAGAGCGCCTCTAACTATTAAGCCACCTCATGCGCTCATTATAACTGTACATCTACACAAAACTTGAGCTTAAAGGAAGGAATATTGCGATCATCCGTTGCCCAGATCGTGAAGAATATCACTAAAACTTATGTTCAATCACATACTGTCTATTGGTTAGGGAATCGTCTGGCAATTCTGCAGCGGTATGTAAAGTACAACATACTATGTGATATAGTAGAAACAGCAGAAAATTATTCATCATGGTTTTTGAGCCAGAAGTGCCTTTGTTCTTTCAATCATTTCTAGTATAGAATTCTACAACGCACTACTTTTTCGATATGCTTATTACCACAAAAGAACCTGCAGGAATCATTTGACATATCAATATTTATACTCAAATCGAGATGATATAAACTCTTCTGAAATGCAACATAACAAAGTCCGGTCGGTCTCTATGAGCTTCTCTACAAACGTTTCGACTCTACACTTCCCGTTCTGTATTCTGATGAAAGAAGGAACTTATTCCATTTTTTTTGAGTCCTATTAACTGGGAGAAGCTCTTCAAATAACAAGAAGCACATTTACGCTGCTTCAAAAAATGTCTGTTGAGACTGCTCGAGATGTATTACTTGGTCGAAAGGTATGGCAAGCATTCACCACAATCAGGAAATACGAATCACATAAATGGCGTGAAAAGTAGTTAGAAATTCATTGTCCTATACAACAATCTTGAGCTTTGCGCTGTCGCGTTGAAGCGTTTATTGGAAATGTGGAAAACGACGTGCGCCAAGTATTCAGTACTTAGCAAAGGTCTTTTGTTGTTGGAAAGGAATCTGAAGATAAGTTCGTAGGTTCAGTTCATTTACAATTTCATTGACTCTGAAATGATAAGCAGTCATTGATGTTCAGTCGCTAGGCAGCTCTCATGCATTTTTGGGGTGTCACAACGTACAGCAGAAATTGGAGCTTCGAAGCTCCAACATAGCAGAATCTTCCGTGTTACATCCCTAGCACAGGATATTACTTACTACGGAGCATCTCAATTTAGAGCTCACTTTCCAAGTGCAGATTTGTGCTAGAACGAAGCCCATGAATAGCCTCAGATCTTTCAAAATTGAGATTTGAAATAAACGCTTTGAAAACAAGGTATGGATTAATGAGCTATTTGAAAGAACATCGAGGAAAACAGTTTGTTGTTAGCCTAGCTATCTCACTAAAATTACCTTTCAAGCGCTATATTGATTAGTGAAGTCGGAAATAGTTTTTTTTCAACTATCTTCAAAAATCCCTGTTACTCGGTGCCACTCAACTTCAAAACGCTATCCCTAGATATATGAAGCCATATTTCTCAGCTATGGCGACAAACCAACAAAAATATCTCACCAATAAAGAAGCCTTTTCCATGAAAATGAAACACCACCGTCTTCGGTCGCAGTCACATAATGGGTTTTACTCGTTGTTGTTTTTGCTGAGAAGTGGCATGTCTTGGTGATATCTACAAAAGTAGTTAGCTGGTGGGAAAAAATAAGATGAGGTTAACTGGAATTTCCAGTAGCGGCTCTGTTGTATCATCACAGATTAGCATAAGTACCGTTAAGCATTACAACATCTCCGTGAGAACTTTCGACATTGAAGATCTTACGTTGATGCACTACCTTCATACCACTTTTTTCAGCATATGCTATGCCATGAGTTGCGGATTACAAGAGAGTGTGCTGAAATCTCTTCAAAGTGGTTACCAAAGTAAAATGCTAAGTGAAAGGATAGGACACCTTCGATATATCATATGAAAATGTTTGACGCCCATTCGAGGTTCAATATCTTGGTGGCTTGCGTGCGATTCGGCGGTCTGGCCCTCCTCATCAGAGCTTTACTCACCATCAATCACCACTTCTGATAGTAGGGAACGAGGAAACATGATGTAAGGATCAAACAACGTAAAATATTATGCGAACTGAGCAGATTATGTGAAGCAACTTAGAGCTCGCTCTCCCAGATATAGTGAGATGTGGGTTCGAGGACGCGGAAGTTTTGCGCATAACTCTACAGCACTTGGTGTATTTGAAGCATTATACAACCGCTGAAAGCGCTTAGATAAAGTCAGTTCCATTCGATTGTTATGTGAGCTATTTTTTACCCGATTCTTTGAGGCCGTTATTAGTTATACAGACACTGTCTTCCAATCGATTGTTTTTTTCTAAAAACCTCTGTGTAGAAATTCAATATGATTGCTGTGCTGCGCTGAGAAGTTGTGTTTTCTGCTTTTTTTTAGCACAGATGCTGTTGGCACTTCCAAACATGTTTTACATACGTTCCTTCACTGTGCATAAAGAGTGAGAGGAGATCTGATGATTCTCTGTTATTTTTTCACTCGGCATCATTTGATGATCTAACCTTTCCTCGCATTAAGTTTATCTGAACGTTTAAAACTCAAGTTAGTTTTCTTTCGATTTTCTTGTGACCAAAATTTGGGTACTACAGCTCTTAATCCAGCGTCTTGGCAGATTGTCCATCTTCTCGTATTGTTCAAAGCACTTGACAAAACTGTCGTCGATAAAACTACAGTAGACTGGCTACAATACACTGAGTTTAGGGGGAATTGTTCTGGCCCGTTGGGATTGCGTGAGACATATGATCACCACGCGAGCTTTGCGATGGAAATGTGGAAAGCTTCTTGGTGAGTTGAGATTGAGAAGGGGATTTCCATCATTAACAATAAAACATTGCAGAAGAGACTTTTATTAAAGTTTTTTTGAGTAGGAAGTACACTGATGTTTTTTGAAAAATTTCGTATGTTCAATGAGAAAATAGATTTTTTCGAATAACAACATAGTTCAAGCATCTGTACAAGATTTGTTTTTGTCTTTTGATCTACGTTTTGTACTGAATAGATGGATTGCAAATGGCCGACTTTGGGCATAAAATTGGTTTTCTGGAGAACCTTCGTACTGGGTTCCACAACCGGAAAGAAGATAACATTTTGTGTTATTCCTAGATAAACGCTTCGCAACGAGATGGCTGAGTATTGCTAGAAGAACTTCTACAAACATTTTTTTTGTGTGAAAAGCGCCCATTTGTCCTATCAATCCTCACTTTTCAAAATGATACATATCCGAGGGAACAAGGTGTTTCCAATTTTCTTTTGCACAGTTCCTCCAGAGATTTAACATTGAGATAGACAGTGAACATTGAGATAACAACAGCAGAAACATTAAAATAATGATGACAATGCAGAGGAATCACTAACGCCACAACTATTGAAAACTGTTTTTGGCTCGTCTACGTAACGCGAACCCGAACAACGCGTACGTAATGGAGTCATTTGACGTCACTGCTTTGTATACATACGCGTCGAATGAGTCCGCATTGCAAGCCACAAATGAGCTTGTGATACAACACCAGGGAACTGTATGTATGGCTTGTCGACTAAGCAGCTCATGGTCCTATTGCAAGAGTGCCTGAACTGCTCAATGTTTAGATGGTCCAATAAATATTATGCTTAAATGAGAGGGCTGGCAATGGGGCAGCGACTGGCACCTAGCCTGGCGACTGCCTTTATATCTAATGTGGAAGCACCAGTGATGGATCTCCAGCCATTACTCTACTGTAGGTATATAAATGATTGTTTGGTTATCTGTCTTACTCAAGAGAAGCTAGATAAATGTTTTAGACTGTTGAATGAACAATCAGAGTATACTAAATTCACCCGTGAGATACCAAAAGATGATTGGCTCTCATTCTCGAACGTGCAAATAAGCTTAACCGAGATTGGCTACATAACAAAGTGGTACCGAAAACCAAGTAATAAGATAATTCTGGTTCACTGTCTCTCTTCTCTTCCCTCACCTACAAAAAAGGCCCTAGCGAAAAACATGTTTTGAACATTAGCCAATGTATGTACCTGGGAGGAGCAGAGAGTGGGAGCCGTGAAACTGGCTCGGGAAATAGCCACTTCTAATGGACACGAATTTGTTGCCCCTCGGCTTAGATTATGGGGAAATAATACACCTCCGAGCGAAAACTTGAACAAAAGGAGAGTCTCGTTGTTCATCATCCCGTTCTTTTCAAATGACATTAGTACAGCTATAAAACGCTGTTTGAAAAGAGCGGTTTAGAGCAATCGGTGGCTATTATTGAAATACCACCGAATACTCTAAGACGCCAACTAGTTCGCAACCGCTTATATGACTGTCTGTGTATAATGAAAGATTGTAAAATATCTCCTAGCGGCAGAGACTGTAATTGCATGAGCGTAGTTACAGTCTACGTAATCTCTTTCAAAGCGTGTAGCGACAAATATATTGGCGGAAAGAGTAGGCAGCTCTATGCCCGCGTAGAAGAACACCTAGCTGACAAACGTCTTAATAGACGGAACATCCCGCTAGGGACGCATAGAGAGCAGAAACACGACGGAGTTGATTTTGAGATCGAAGTCGTCATCCTTGCTCAGGAGCAAAAAAAACATCAGCGCGAAAGATCTTGGAAGCGTTTTGGATTAATACGACCAATCCAACCATAAACCGCAGGTAGGAATGCCCCGTAATCACTTGTGATTTGAGTCAGTATATAAGACTGTTGTTTTGATGGGTAAGGTGCATTACGAGTCTATGTGATCTCCTTCCGGTGATTCCACTTGGACCATTCAGTGGAGCACATATAAAAAGCGGTGAGTATGTTGAGTGTTGATTTTTACTTGATGCGATCGATATCTAGGTCTGGTGATTTTTTCTAAAGGAGTAATAGAGGTGTTTGACTGATTAGACTGCGGACAATTTGACCTTTCCAGGCTCTGAAGAAGGCGAACTGCCGAAACGCCAGCTGTCGAATAAAGTTTATTGTAACACCTCGTTTTTTGCTTAAAAAAGAAAATAAGTAATCATATTGAAGTATGCCGAGGTTAATAGACAGTCGGTCTTGGGCATGTGTTATAGTTTGAGTACTAGCACTCTAAGAATGAAAGTTTGCCCAGCGAAATTCAAGAGGGATAAGAGAGAAAACACGTTGTTTTATAAAAGATGAATTTATTTTGAATGTTACAGCGCCACAAAGGGGTGTATCGAATGCTTGTAGTTGTAGCCTTAGGTCTCAGGTTTCGAGTGGTTGTCAGCACTCTACTAAAAGTTTTTTCCAGCAAACTAGATCGGTTTTTCATTTGCTCCTCATTAATCAGAAGTAGCCCAACGGCAAAACATCGATTGAAGAAAAGCGGTGCATCACGTGACAATTCACTTGATTAACACTGTGGCGTCTTCCCCCTCTGCTACTCTTAGTATGGGGCGTGTAATACTAATGAGATGGAGAAATCGTCGAAACTTGCGTTATATCATTAAGATACATTATCAAAACGTCGTAAAAGGCTCAAGAAAAAGTTGTGGAGCGATAATCCAATCTAATACTTATAGCATTACACCACTTATATTGAAGTGGTCAAACAAAGTAGGCACCCGTTTATTTGGTATATCCTTAAATAGGCTCATCATTACACGATTACATGAGACTCGTGGGGTCTTATATAGTGATGGAGAAATGCAAACGGCTGCAGATGGTCGCATTGAAGTTACTTGAAGAGACTGAGAGATTGGATCTGGATCAAGTACAAAAATTCCTTGTGACGTCATTCAGTTAAGAAGAAATATGTGGAGCACGTAAACTAAGTGCGCATGTCCAGTGACAAATGTCGTCCCGACAAATAATCTTCTTAGCACGGAGTTGATGCATAATAAAAATTTAGCCATTATCGTTATCCCAACCAGTTCTAGCTCTCGAGAAAAACGCATTTTTCAGTTTTTCAAAAGTCTCTTTGATCATTGGTAGCTGAGTATCGAAAAATTCAAAAATGTACTTTATTTTTAAAAGGGCCTTTATGCTGCGCTGTAACAGCTGAAATGATATTCTCTTCCTCATTCTAGAATTTCTTCTAAAGTTGAGCAAAGCTCCTCTTCCAGATTTTTGGTTATTTTTGAATACCTCAAATCTCAAAAATTCCTGTGACCTATTTAGTTACATAACATGTTTTGAGCCCTTTGTCAGGTCAAAGTGCAAGACAAACGCTTGTTTCGTTTTTAAGGACTTTTTAGTAATATAGCCCATCGGTTCACTCGATCTGCTGATTCTAGACTTCTCTGTGAAGGAATCAACGTTGAGTAATAAATCACCGCAAGTTATATTATTAATAGAGCATTACCGTTTTAAGCAAGGTCTATAAAAAAGCTGTCGAATTATTGGTGTGATTCATTTTCACAGCTACACCGAGTGCTAGTCTCTGCAATGTCAGGAGATTCCATCAACTGACTTGAGGTAATTAATTGCTCGGAGTCGATTTCTTCACAAAAGAGTATAGCCTTAAGGGAACTACTAAACTGAGGGACTGTGCTACTGAAGAGTCCTTGACGACGAAATAGGTTCCTGTCTAGCACTCAGACCTGACAAAAGGCTCAAAACATGTTGTATCATTATTAGAGTATTATCGTTTTCAAAAGGGTTCACTAAAAAGCGGTCGAATGGAGATGTATTTACCTTTTTAATAGTATTTTATCTTGCCTTGTAACAGCGAAAAGAAAACTGTGTTTCGCAAATCTGGATTATTTCGTTCTCCGCACATTTTTTAAATCTCTAGAGAAAAACGCGCCTTTCAATTCTTTCAGGTTTTGAAAATTATCTATTGTTTCAATCTTAAAAATTCTAATGGTGTATTTTATTCTCAAATTGGCCTCATTATTGTGCCGTAGTAGCCAAAATATAATAATCTCATTCAGACATTTCTTGCCAAACAAAGCTTTTCTTCAGATTTTCAATAACTATTTGATAGCCTAAATCTCAGCGATTTCAATAATGCATTTTGTTTTTGAAAAGTACTTTTTAGAGCACTGCAGCCATCGAAGGAATGTTAATTTTGCGCAGCGCAACATCAGCACTAGGTCAACGCGCTTTTTCTGGTGCTAATTTAGCGAAACACAATTCGCTTTTAATTCTTACAATCTACTAAGAAGTCCTTGTCAAGAACCAAATGCACTGCTGAAATCCGCGAAACACAAAGCTATCGAGTGGTTACTGAATGTCTAGAGGAAAAGCTCTTTCCAGCGAGAAATGCTGGCTGAGAAGCATGAGCATAGCATAGAAGAGAATAAGTACATTTTTGAAATATCTCAAAATTTGAGCTGTCAAATGATTACTAAAAGTTAGAAAAAACTGGAGAATGTTTTTTGGAGGGCTGAAACTGGGAACAGATAACGAAAAAATACTCAAATTGCTGCCCCGGTCTCATGTATACTATCAATGCGCGCGTTATGTCAGCAAATAAACGACCCTGTGATAAGAAGGACAGGTTGAAATGTTTTTTAGTAAATGGATTTATAGATCATGAACCCATCCACTGAGCTGCCAATCCGGCCTTAATCTGATGGATTGGCGGAAGAAAAAATCAGCGGTATATAGAGGTCTTGACTTTTGTTATATCGAATAGTTAAATATCGCTGTTCTTCATGAAACTACACCACTAAAAAGTTTTCACATATGCCGTTTTTACCTCAGTTTTAATGACTGCGCTGCAGTCAAGCCTTTCCTCTATAACCCAAAATTCTATTAATTTACTGCGTTTTTAAGCAGTGTCATGATGTTACTTATATACTTGAGAGAAGCGAGTGCTGAGCAAAAACATGGCCTCAGGCGGGAATCGAACACGAGTTTCATTCTGTTCGGTGACGCGTGCTCCACTACTACACTACCGAAGCCCATTTGGCCGACCACTCATTCTTCAACATCTCTATGTTAGCTATCAGCCACCAACCTTTAACAGGTTTGGTCTGGTATGCGATTTCGCTTTATAAACCCAGTTGAGCTGACAGCAACTGTTAGATATAATACTCCGAGATTCTAGTATTTCTACTGCTTCTTAGCAATATTATGATGTCACTTTGTACCTAGGAGAACTGAGTGGTGTGCAAAAATATGGCCTCAGTCGGGAATTGAACCCGCGTTCCATCTTATCCGGTGACTCGTGCTCCACCACTACACCACCGAGCACATTTGCCCGACCTCTTATTGTTCTATGTTGTTGGAGCATGTTTTACTATTTTGTTCAACTGGTCACGTTTCCAATAAGGAAGCAATAAAGAATGATCAAAGCAAATTTGAATTTATACGATTTATTTGAATGTAGATGTTGACCGATAAAAATCAAAATTCAATTGATAGTGTGGACAATCTGAATATTCGTCCTTACATATAATTCATTCATACAGCACAAAATAACGTGAACAATGAAAATTTGCCGTTTAAACTTATATCAACGTGCGTAGAGACGACAGCTTCGTATAATATGATCAGCTTTTTTGCCTTTCTTCTCGTCGCTTCCTTGTATAGCTACATGTTCTTCGATGTTTTTCACATTCTCCGTGCCCTCATGTCTTCCATGATTTTCTTCAGCGTTTTTTGCGCCTTTTCTATCCAAGTTATGTTCTTTTTCCTTAGCCTTTCTAAAAAACATTTATTAGAAAGCTAATCAGAGATCATAAATAGCAGAAATCTCACTAATTTGTTATGATTGGTTCTTTATTTTTTGTATGTGAGTGTTTAGAGTTGTTAAAGACAATTTTGCAGCGACACCTCTTACCTCGATACGTCTTCAGGACTCAAGGATCGTTGTGTGTTGTGCTCTGTTCTTGAAGTAATTTGTTGGGAATAGAAATTAATATCGTCCATAATTTGCTCAGATCTCGCGAGAGCCAATTCGTGGCATTTTTGCATACTTATTTTTCTACATATTGCATCAATTTATTCCTGAATCTTTCGATCCTGCCTTCTTCTTTTTCTTCTTGCTTGATCTGAAATAGAACACTCAAAATTCATTCAGGGCACTTTTACTCGTATTAGAGTGCTATCTAACAAGCCTAACAAACCTTCCGTCTTTTTTGTCAACGATAGTGTACTGTGATGCTGTCTTGTCATAATGCCTTAGAATTCTGTGAAAATGAATCACACCAATAATTCACATCATAATGGCAATACTGGTCGGAAGAGATGTGGTAAAATGTGATGAACAGAGCAGTTCGAATGTTGCCCTCAGGTGCAGGATCGCATCACTTCTTTTCAGCAATCGTAATCGCCGGCTAAAACACGATCTCTATTGTTGAATGTGTAGAGTAGTCTATATATTTGTGTCCTTTTAGCTCTGCTGAAAATCACAACTTCTGTTAACACATGCAACGAACGAATAAATCTATGCAAAAATAGAGTTAAGTCAATGAAGCGATGCACAAGTATCCTTTCATCCCCGAGTGTGATCTTTCGATTGAAAATCTCCTCAGAAGGAATAATTGCTACGTTTATAAGGAAGCCATGTTTGGGAGGATATGTGTTTTTGTAATATATTGGACTTTGGGCACATAAAAATCATTGATAACCATAGATCGTTTGCGCAATTTCGCTGTTTGTAATTTATGAGAGTTGTTATAAGTTGTATGCTAGAAAGACCGGTTTTTTTTTCAAATTCCGTGTAATCGTAGATGTTGTTTGAGAATATACTCAAATATCTACTTTGCATAAAGAGTGGCCTAAGCAAAAGCTTTCATAATGCCTGCAAATATAGGCTAGGAAATGCCGCTCAATCGCTTCCTGGTTAGCAACAACTATGAGGAGGTCGTTGACAAAGCCGCGAACATTTTGGAAAACAGTGTACCCAACACAGCTGCTGGTTCTTGAATAGGACTCGAGCGACGAAGAGCACTGTGGTCTGAAAGATGAGAGATAATCGGTAACCAAAGATGCTGTCATCAAAATTCTTCTCTACTTTGATCACGACGGAATGCGTTCACGGTGACTCAGTGCTAGATTGTACACAAGACAAATCTATGGCAATAAAAAAAAAGGATGGCAAGGAAAGACGGTTTCATGTCACAAGATAAATATGGGAAATAATTGAACACTAATCGCTGATTAATCTCTAAGGAATATTCTATGCACTGGGCTTGATGTAGCCTCGTATATGGCGACTGAAAGCATATCATGTCTTGTGCATTGACTCGACGCTGCCGCTGCCTGCCAATGGCATCAAGCAGTGCTGCCATCCTCCCAGACAAGGTCTTATTAGTTCTGCATCGCAAGTCGATAATCAAGAATATCTCATCAAGCATATGAGTAAGTGGATCGCTAGCGACTTCCTATCAAATCACCGTATCAGGCAAATGTTAATGGGTTTTACTGAAAGGGCATGTTGTTTCAACTTTTTTGACATTCGTAATCTATAATCTGAGTTTTTTTCAGCGATTGAATGTTCCAAGGTTTATTGATATCAAAAACAGCACAGAATTATAGCGAAATATCTGTTTTTCTAGCAGAAGTCGTGTTTCTCAATCCCAGAACTCCGACAACGATTTGCTTTGTTTTCGCGAACTCAGCCACTCCCACTGATGTCATTAGTGAAAATGTCGCATAGACATCCCTAAACAATGAGATTGCGGAGTATAATAAGTCTAGAATGTCAGAAAAGTTAAAAAAAAAATTTCTGTGAGCTATAACCCAATGTCTTTTGAATAAGATTGAAGATTTAAACCAAAATAAGACGCAAGTTTTCCCCTTTCACTCAAATAATTTCATTAAGTGAAAACTGTTAGCAGCTAGGCTAGTACCTCTTTTAGTGCAGTCCACTCATTAAATAGACTATTTGCCAAGGGTGCTAACTAGATTCAGGAGAAGTGATAGCTTTTTGATTTCACAGAGGCGAAATTTGTGAAAGTTAGTTGCATAGATCTGGGAACCCGACAATGTAGTTATATAACTACTGTCCGAAGATGCTGGAACTATGCATAGCTTGCAACCCAGAGAGGAGTTAAATTCGCCTCACACCTAGCGGGGCGTACTTATGCTACGTGCTCCTGGCATGAGTAAAACTTGAGCTTAACTCACACCTGAAATCGAAAACGCTGCATACCACTTAGCATCTGTGCACTTACTATGATAACAATATAACACTACTATATTATTGGCTAGATGAGAGTTCCATGTAGAGTAAGCCTATTTAGATTCTGGTGGTGCCCTGGTGCCTTTCCCTTGGTATATCGAGCCTGTCTGCATTCATTTTCTGCAATGTTCACTAGATTTCTTGTTTCAACTTGAGCGAAATTTCGCTGCAGTAAACTTCTCTGTATAAGACTACTCTTTGTATGGGCCATCTAGCTCTCGGCCCATTTTCAAGAGTAATCCTACAATGCTTACAGCATATTCCATTGCAGTCGAATGATCAAGAAAACTTTGATTATGCAGGTTGAGCTTACATTGTGATTCATAGATGTGGAGTGTTAGAGTATTTAATGCTCATACTGCTCGTGAGCTTGGACATTTCTACTCTATGAATGTGATTAGGGAATAAGTAAGCATGCTAGTGAAGCCGTACCTGTTAACAGTCACACCGCAGACGGATTCAACCTGACCAAACTGCTTCACCGTCGGAGCGCTCCATCCACTAAAGGGGTCAAAATCTTTGAAGTTGGGTTGACTTTCGCCAGCTTCTCCAGATCCGTAGACGTTCCAGTACCTCAACGTTCAGCATATAAATAGCGGCACAAAAGTAGGTAAGCCAAAGATATGGTTGCTTAAAAATTTGTCACACAATAGGTCTTGTTGGGACGAAAATAGGGAACTATAAGTGAAGTATGAGAAACCAGTATGCTTGACCTTACAACACAGAAAGACAGCCGATGTGGGAAATCAGTCCGCGTCAAAATTTTAGGTTATGGGTTTCAGAAGCAAAAAACTTCTTTGATTTTTTTAACAATATTGGTCATTGTTGAATCAGTCACATTCATTGGGAGCAGTGGAGATAGCGTATATATCTTCACGGCTGACCGGGCGAGCTGCCAATTAAGAAAGTTTTTTACTTAGACTTACGAAATGGCAATGGCCGAAAACGTCTAATATATCGCCACCATGTTCTGTCTTTAACCAAAATGAAAATTTTTCTAGGGCTATATGGCAATGACAGTGAAGCTATCCCACGTTGCCAAAAAGATAGATAGCAAGCATTTACTGTTACCGCGCCCTGTTTCGGACCTCTGTGATTGGAGTGTTTCCTGTCTTTTTTTACAGTTTTCCTAGTCTTTTAGTATCTCAAATTACAAGAATTTCAATATATATTCCATTTTTCAGAAAACTTTTTCATGATGCTGCAACAGCAACATCAAAATTATGTTTCACTCGCGTACACTTTTCGTTGGACAGCTATTTCCCTAGATTTAGTAGTCACTCGATAGTTTGATTCTCGACGATTTCAATAGATTCATTGTCTTTCAAAAGATCTCCTAAACGCACTGTAGCAGCCGATTGAGGAATGAGTTTTGCACCCGACGTGCACTCATAGCTTTGGTATGTTAATGGGATTTCGCAACACGGGTACACAGCCACCGCGCTTTTTGCAATATAACGGTTTTTTGTGGAACTCAATTTTTTTGGCTGCTACAGCGCACTAAAGATTTTTTAGTAGCACCAAATAAACCATTCAATCATTAAGATTGTCATGATTCAAACTATCGAATGATTAAAGTCCACATGATCAGTTTTGTTTGGTACAGCGCAATGAAAACGCTATTTTGAAGAAAAGTACACCCAATAATGTAGAGTGGTGTGCAAAAACATTTGCGTCGTTCTGGATTCAAACCATATAAGATCATATCACCGCAATAGGAAGTGATATAAAGTGAATTCCTATTGATTATTGGATACTATATCACAGAATCATAGAGCCCAAGTCATCAGCCTGATTGTTCGAACTCAAATAAAATCTCATTATGCCTGATAATCATTATTTGAGCCACGCATGTCAGTGGTCTGTCAATGAGGGCTGACTTATAGAGCCCGATACACGTGTTTCGATCTTGCGATCTCGTCAGTCGGGCAGTTACCCTTTCTCGTCTTTTGCTAATCTCTGTGGGTGCTCCAGTCCCCACAATAAGAGTTAGCGACGACGTACGTTTTACACTCTATGTTCAGTGAATAACTCACCAAACACAGAGTTTTGTACACTCGAATGCTCGTGGCTAGTATATTTAATATAACATATCTTTCATTTCGAGTGTTTTCTTAAGACCACAGCTCAAATTTCAATATGCCTGATAATCATTATTTGAGCCACGCATGTCAGTGGTCTGTCAATGAGGGCTGACTTATAGAGCCCGATACACGTGTTTCGATCTTGCGATCTCGTCAGTCGGGCAGTTACCCTTTCTCGTCTTTTGCTAATCTCTGTGGGTGCTCCAGTCCCCACAATAAGAGTTAGCGACGACGTACGTTTTACACTCTATGTTCAGTGAATAACTCACCAAACACAGAGTTTTGTACACTCGAATGCTCGTGGCTAGTATATTTAATATAACATATCTTTCATTTCGAGTGTTTTCTTAAGACCACAGCTCAAATTTCAATATGCCTGATAATCATTATTTGAGCCACGCATGTCAGTGGTCTGTCAATGAGGGCTGACTTATAGAGCCCGATACACGTGTTTCGATCTTGCGATCTCGTCAGTCGGGCAGTTACCCTTTCTCGTCTTTTGCTAATCTCTGTGGGTGCTCCAGTCCCCACAATAAGAATTAGCGACGACGTACGTTTTACACTCTATGTTCAGTGAAGAACTCACCAAACACAGAGTTTTGTACACTCGAATGCTCGTGGCTAGTATATTTAATATAACATATCTTTTGTTTCAAGTGTTTTCTTAAGACCACATCTCAAATTTAGCAAAAAAAAAAAATTAAAAATTAAGCAGAGCTTTGAAAATATCGCGATTTAAGCTATTTATTGAAGCTATAAAACTGAGTAAAAGGCGTTTTTACCAAGAGGTTTAGGTAAGGTGAGGGTGACGGAAAAGTGCTTAAGTATTTCTTACCATAACATTGTATTGCCAACGACTGTGCCGTTTGTAATCTGACTCCAGTCGTAGTAGTTGGTGTAAATGCCCACGCTGAGTCCATATTGCTGGAATCAAGTGGGATTTGTAGAAAAAGGGGATGTCTTGTGTATGATATCAGATCCCTTACTTCAGCTCTGGCGACAATGCTATTGATGAAGTCAACATTTCTTGCGATGTTGAGGGACCAACTGACTGGCGAGGTTACCTAAGAATAATAACTGAGACTTATTCTACACTATTAACATGCTCTTTATCCTCTGTTTGAATACGAAACTCATATGCTTAGTCTTTTTGCTTTGATTTCCTTCTGTCACTTAGTCTGTCACCGCTCTTTACCGTTTATTAGTTTGATAATAATAGCACATAGGAGACACCTGAATCCATACAGTCACCACTCTGATTCCTGAGCTGGTCAGATACTTGTATGCTTCATCAAGCTGCTGCGCTCCTGACTTTTCCGAGTTTGGTTGTGGTCTCATGTAGACTTCAGTGCAGATTCCCGCTGAAGAAATTGAAATGACTAAATTCTAATCAGAATTTGGAAAAAATTGATGCCTTGTTATTTTGCTCCGTCAGATTATTAATACGAATTAGAAGCCTCAAATTTGACCAGAAATTCCATCAACGTTTATTGATTTGGACAATTTTTGATTATTGGATTTAACGCCTTCCAAAACCGGCGGCAGGGTAGTGATGTCAAGGAAGGTTTGATCTGCATAGAAAAGCATTAGATGAGCTGTTGATTCAACATGATCAACGCCCAGTCAATCGGTCCTTAGAAGTACTTTTTCCAACTTTTTGCGTTGTATGAATTTTCAATTATTTTTAGCGGCGTCATACAAAACACAGAACGTAATGTTCACTAAAATTCTAGGGTAGAATTCCAAACTAACTAGGCTTTATCACCTTTGAATTCATTAAGCGATTTTAATAAGAGGACAAACCACTGTATGCATTCTGGATATTGGAAACAACAGCAGGATCGACTTGGCCTTGACCATCTGGGGAGTAGCATCTTTAAAGCACACAAACACATCAATCATTTTTCTATATCAACAATATAATGGTTAGCCTCAAGATCGGCATTTTATCAAACTCAGCATAGATTAATCTTTTATTTATTCGAGGAGCACTAGTGAGTTTGCTATCAAGCAATGTATTCCGGTGTTTCGGTCGATTTTTCTTAAAAGCGTGAAAACGCCGATTTGACTGCAACCAAGCTACTCAAGTACTTCTCCATAGCCTCAGCAAAGAATCCACGAGACTTGGATTTTTCTTGTTTGGTAACAAAATGGCTTTTGCAAACACCTACTATAAATCTTCCACTGAGATTCAACGTGCAGAAAAAGCAGCAGGAGGTGTACGTTGATGAGTAATACAAGTATCACACTTTAGCGCTTTATTTGATCCGTCATCACATTGTTTTTTTCACTGTGCGGACCCCAGTACTTTAGCATTCAATTCGTTTTTCGTCTTCTTCTTAAGCGGAGTAGACTACTGATTGAGCGAGTCTCCTTGCAATCTCGAGGGTGGCCATGCTGTGGTGCTTCATAGGACCTCGTTTTTGACTGCCGGAGAGAAGTGGAGGTGGAGCTCTGCTCCACCCGCTCCGTGATCAACATTACAACCACTCTGCCACGACGCCCCCAATACTTATCTTGCATCAAAATGTCAGCCTGCGATAATGTGTGAGATCACACGCGATAGCAAAACGTTTTAACTGCGTTTATTTTTAAACCTTCTCATTTACATAGAATGCTGCTAGACACTTGCGCTTGAAGTCTTATATTCTAGTGAGAGAACGAACAGTTTCTTATCCTAATCATTTCTGTTGCGCCTATCGCTGTTTGATTTGAATTCCAGTTTAAATACTAGGAGTCCTTTGCACAAGAACAGAGCGGCCTGCCAGTTCTTCCGCTATATCTGATTTTTGTTTGCTTTTTCAAATTCTTACGAGTGCTCCAGAACTTTCTCTTCAGCCAAATATATCAAAAATAGATAACAGTCTTTTGATATCCTCTTTCATTTCGAAAAAAAAAACATTTGATTTCCATGACTCGGACTTTTTGCGGTACTTTTAGGCTTACATTGATCATCAATGCATTTCTCGCAAACCCTTCGTCTATTCATTTCTCGTCTCCTCGAGTTTGTTGCTGAAATTTTAGATTTCTTTCTTACTACTTTTGCCGCAAAGTTGCAAAGACATTGGGATAAGAGCTTCTTAATAGATTCAAGCTTTCTCAATAAGAATGTTGCTTACCCTCACAAAATGCCACAGACAATCAGGTTTTTATCTATAGCTCAAATGGCTTATGCAGAAAAGAATAGACAAGATAGATAAGAGCTTCTTAACAGTTGTAAATTTTATCTGATAGCAAGAGGAGAGGAACATTACGGCGTAGCTAATCGGAATTCTACAAAAAAAAAGTTAGATTTTTTGAATAGTTTTTCTGCTGCACTTAACCCAAGTGCTACAGACGATCGGATATTCATTTTAAAATTGCATTATTACTCCTTTCTTAGAAAGGATCAAATTTTTCTTCTCGCGAAAAAGACATTTTTGTCAAATCAAAGTACCTCAGAAAGGCAACTGTATAGTTGTACTGACGGATACAGGAAAATGACGTCACTGACACTGACTGGGAAAGGTCGAGGGCATATGAAAGACCGTCCTGGAAAAATGTGTCAGAGGACTCCCGCAAATTGTTTTTTTCAATTTACTTATAACGTTTTTGCAGAATGAATTGCGAACGTCATAGCAAGGTTTGTTAAGTTACATATTCAATAAGCCTATTTCCAGAGAAATTCTAAGCTTTTTGCTATTTGTACGTTTTTATTAGACTTAATCAACTACATAGATGTGTTGATATGTGACAAGAGTGTTAGGAGTGTGCAAACTGAACTAACCATTTTCCCGACAGAAGGTGCATTCTCTTGTTCTTGCAAAGGAATAACCGTGCAGCTACATCCTAAGACGAAAGCGAAGATAAGACTTTTCATTCTGAATTAAGCAAAGTCAAGTGTAGTTTCATTTTGAATTAAAATTGAAGCTTGCACGTAAAAAATACTGGTCACTCAATATTATTCTTTGAACACGTTGTTGTCGCCTGAAAACATAGGTAACAACGTTGTAACTTATCTGTAGTTCTGCTAATCAACTCATTTTTAATTCAATAAAACGAGATTACATTTATCTCACTGCACGAATCTCAACACGTGCATTTGCTCGTTTCGCGCATGCACCAGTCACTGAACTCTTCAAAATCTCTTTTTTGGGAGTATGCTATTCGACGGTTTCGTCGTCTTCGTCACTTATGTCATCGAATACAGGATAAGTGGACTTTCGATGTGATTTCGGAATACTCGTACCAGAGTGCACCGGGCGGATCGGAGTAAACTTGTCTCAGAAAAGTTTAGTGGAATTTTCCCCACCTTGCCGAATTAAAAGACTAGATAGACCTAGAAGAGATTTATCTGTAGACTGTGTACGTCGCACTGCTTGGCGACCAGCGATCTCACACAGTGATGCTAACTTAGTGATCAACATATTACAGTCTAGGAAACATATTCTTCCAGTGGTGGCACGATCATCGAAACTTTTGTTTGGACAAACTTGTATCTGAGAAAAGCAGAACTGCGCTTCTGGATTGTTTCTGATTCACTGTTTTTTTTTTACACATACAACAAATGGAACACATAAGTAGAAATAACTTGAAGATGAGTAAAAGTGAATATCGTTTCACTAAAGGACACTTTTGATTGAGATAAAGGTAGAAACAGTTGTCTGTGTGATTCGTGTGACTTTTTTATATTGAAGGAAGTAGGCGGACGTAGTCTGCGCTGAAAATTGCGATAAAGAAGCATGACAAACACTTTCTTATCTGAAATTTTAACTATAAGGCTGTAAACAGAGAAGACCTGTAGTTGCAACGTAAATAAAACTAAATTAATATGAATAATTGATTTTGTGAGAATGTTCATTGGCCAGATAAAGGTTTTCAGTTTATATGAAAGGATAGTCGAGACGAAACAGTTCATTCTGAACCACCTACCCATTCGTACTGATCAAGTACTATTTTGACATGATTTTTGCAAAGCGCGACCGATATTTGTGCGATACCCGACGTAGTATCTAGCTTGAAATTCTAAATACACCTTAATTCTACAAACGAAAAACCTTGAAAAAGAATGTTTGAAGCCTAAGCGAGATTGGTACGCCAGGGCCATACATCGGTGTTTCGGAGGTCTCGCTCCGTCGTCAGTGACCCACGTCCCACATCAACCCTGCATTGTAGTAAGGAGGGAGGCGTAGTAGTGATGGCACAGTGTTCGATGACACTGGTCCATCAACACTTCTCAGTCGATGGATCTCGCCTAGTAGAGCAAAAATGATCCATTTCATCGACTGTTTTCAGAACCTCGCAACGATCTCGATGCCAGCAATCAGATTTAAAGCCTAGACGAGGTGTATAGCCCTGGAGTACCAACCTCGCCCACCACATACGCCTTCCTCCTTGCTACAATACAGGGCTTAATGTGGGGCGTGGGTCACTGACGTGGAGGAAACCTCCGAAACATCGGTGTATGGCCCTGGTGTACCAACCTCGCTAAGGCTGTAAACATTCTTTCTTTCGAATTTATTTTGAATGTTAATTGCGAGGTTCTAAAAACAGTTGTCATTTAAGACAACCGCACCAGTCTGAAATTCACATTATAAAGATGGATTACTTGATGTGTCAGAGGTTCGAAATCGAACCAACAATCACGATGCTTAATGTGAGTCACCTTCGACAAGATATTGTTATAGGCTGATAGGCGTCTGAGTAGTCATTATTATAACTTCGAAGACTGCGATTACAAAAAGAACTAAGGAACTTTCCTGAACTGGTAAGATCGCATCTCAAGTAAGGTAGTTCATATGATTTGCAGGCTTCATATGGGATTATAAATAAATTGCAAGAAAATTTCGAGCTTCCACTACATAATCATAGAGATTCCGTTAAAAGAGTCGGCAGGTAGGCAGCAAAGGTGGTGTGTGCTCCCCCTATCCTCCAAGCGTATGGAAGGTATCCTTTGATTTTTTGACATAAACTTCAATATTGTCTTATGTCAGCGCAATCTTATCTCTGGTGCCTAGCGATTTACAACTTTACATTTATCTTCGTACCGTATACATTCTACAGCAGAATACATGTTGTCATTACTACCGTCTCTGCTGCACTCTACACCATCATTCTTCAATGAATTCGCTGTTGCACATGTTTTGATCAATATGGCCGGGATGTCGATATAATATTATGATCGAATTGATTCTGTGATATATGAGCCGTTCAGTTACCTAAATTTGAGACCTAGCGTTATGATAAAACTGAAAAGAACCCTGGTGGCGGAACATCGCGGAACGAATGCAACTCTCTACAGCTAAAAATATCAGACAAAAAATACTTTGCTTATTTAACATTAGTTCATATCAGAGTGTGGCAATGCACCGTTTTGACTTATTCAACGTTTCATCTTGAGCAATAATTTTCTCGTTTATGCTACTCTTCAAATTTTCGCGCATCCGCTAGAATTCTGAGTACTGGAAAAACTTGGGATTTGAAATGGCTCAATTAGCGACTCGCTCATTCAAGAACTTACATTTGAAGCACTGTGCCATTAAGACCCTCATTCTCACCATATCAACAGTTACCCGTCATTGGAAGTATTGTAGGAAGCGCGAATGTGGCTGTACTTCCCATCGTGCCGTGCCTTGAAAAAAAGTGGTGAATAGAATAAATAGAATAACGGTAAAAGTAAATAAAAGTGTATATTTGGAAATTTTCCACAGTTTGTACTGCATCAATAGCTGACATGCGGCGCTTGTCGGCTGATTTGAATTAGGTCGCATAAGTTCTCAGTGAACTTCCTACGGGCTGCTGCCTGTGGTATTCCACATTGTCGAATCAATCTAAGCGTTTCTGTAGACAGACATCTCTCAATATTTTTCGATCTCTCGGCTTTCATAGTGCTAATGCGAGTTATTGCATGAGACGTATTGTTTGTTGACGTTGTTGAATAATACGGGGCCTTTCCAAGAGCCGACTCTATCTGAACAAACTTCGGCTGTGATAGTTTCCCGGCTTTTTTCAAACTCATCACCTTTCCACGCTTTCGCGAAAATGACATAATGCCCGAAGGCGTGGATCTGATAACGTGCAGAACTTCGAAACACTAGGGAAATTGGTTACAGAAAATCATTGGCTTACTATAATGTAAATTTCGCTATGGTACTCCCCGCCAATACTCCCACGTCTTCTGATGAGAAGAAGCATCTGGACTTGCTAATTATCTCAGAAGATTTTGCTCATTGTGACAAGCTCAAACATCGTCGTACAAACCTCGTTCCATTCCTATTCGTAAAGCCTAATGTGACTTTCTTCTCTCCAGGCATATAATAGTACGTTATGGTCTAGACATTAATTTGCTAAACATCGTTTATCCTCACAAAAAAGAACACAAAAAGTCAGTGATTTGAACTGATGAAATAAGAAATGGGCGAAAACCTGGGAGCCGGAAATCGCTAATGTTCAACATGCATGTTTCCATAGTGTCACAGTCACTCAAAAGCTTAGTTTTACTATTTCATCAAAATCAACTCTCACTGAACAATCAATTTTAGTTTAAAAGAATTGTGAAGACCCGAAAGCCGATAAGATAAAGACTAAGGGAAGTGTTGGCCTGGCCAAGATACCCATGTTCATCTGAATTTTCTAACAATTATCTGTGACTGAAAAGTAAGCTCTCGCAGTTTCCACTCACTAGTGAGAAAACTTTAAATTTCTTTTCTCTGTGTAGCACAATTGACTGATACACAAAAATCTCTATAGCTCTGTATGTGTTGAATAATATAAGATCTGCTATCGACCGCTCTCTCACAGACCCTCTCGAAACGAAATAATCTGGTAAGGATATGACTTGTTTTGAGCCGACAGGTCTAGTGCTGTATAGGCGTTTATTTCATCCTATGGAACTCATCAGTAGCACCCTCCTTCGATTCCGTCGTTCACTTGAGGCTAAATAATCCTCTAAAGGAATCGACGCCAAGTAAAAGATAATGACCCCAAGTCGGATAATGGTGTTACCTGACGTTGTAGTGAAGGGCAGTCGAGCTTGCGGCTTTTATAATAAAAACACCTCTGCTACTGACGCTCTTTCACAAACCCGCTCAAAAGGGATCGACGGAACCGAAGGAGGGCGCACCGAGGAATCCCAATAGGATGAAATAGGCGCCTATATAGTAGTAGACCTATCGGCTCAAAAGAAATCATATTCTCATCAGATTATTTCTACTTGAGCGCATCCGTAGAAGAGCTGTGGATAGCAGAGATACGATTTATTCTGAAAGCCATGAGCTCGACTACCGGTCACTACAACGTCAGGTGATACCATCATGCGACTTGGGACGATTATCTTTCACCCGGCGTCGATTCTTTTAAAGGATTATTTAGCTTCAAGGGATTGACGGAATCGAATATAAGGTCATCAAATTATTTCTCTGTGATTGCTAAGGTCGTTGAAGTGTTCCATTATGGTGGACTGTTGGCAACCGTCAATCCGCTCTCACATCTCTTGTTGGTTTTGTGATTTTTTGCTGTTGTCTTAAAATTGTAAGTGTAAACCATAATCTCAGTGTTTCGAAGGTGATATTGTGAAAAGCAACACTTGCAGAACACTAGAATCGGCCATTTCGCTTCTAGACAGTACACCATTATTTCTAATGAAGGTGACGTTGCGGTTTGAGTGAAAAGGGTATAATTCTCAGTGTTGGTCAATCCTCGATGGATGCGTTACTCGCTGGTCCGCTCAAACATGCTTAGAGGTGGTTGATCGAATATCTGACCTAATGAGTCTTCCTGAGGGATGCGCCAGGCATTCGTGTTCAATTTTCAACTTCGTTTCAGGTGATTGAATGGATATCTGCCTCTACAATGACTCGCGGTGGCCTCTCGCTGAATCGAGTCAGTACCGTTTACCTCCCAGACAAGTCAGAGACCAGTCTGATACCAATTTACCGTCCCCGGTGGGCTTCTTGAGCCATGAGCTCGAGATCGAACCATTGACCTCGTGTGTGACGAAGTGCACCTCTAACCAATGCGCCACATGCGCTCTTTGCAGTTATGAAGAGCTTATTTGACAACTATTGTTTTAAATTCAATTTTTTCGACGTAAAAAGCATAAAAATTTTTCTGAGAAGAATGACGTGCAGAAGACAGTTTGCTAACTAAAAATCAACACATGTTATTGCATTATATCATGACTCAGTGGACTCCGAGATTGAAATTGTTGAACTTTTCCTAGCCTGGCGACCTCTCCAGGAAC